>CM042440.1:32174193-32196693 GCA_023631565.1 Gymnocephalus cernua
GAATGTGTTGCAGGTCCGAATGACAGGCAAGGATGTATATTTACAAATGAAATTAAGTTGACCAGACAAAACATGAAATATTTTGTGTTCACATTGTCTGCAATGAAATACAAGTCAAAGTACATTTAGAAATCACTACTTTCCTTTTTTATTTGTGTTTTCCATACTGTCCCAACTTTTTTCTGATTTGGGGTTGTAGACCACTTCCATATGGGGTCCTGAATCAGACCCAGGTCTGATCTTTTTCAATGTTGCCTCAGTGTGAACAACCAAGGCACATTTGATGCGACTTTTACGTCCATATACATCGACATTTGTCACGATGATGCTCCGGCGGGAGTTAGCCCGACACAGACAGTAACATTTAAAACTTGACTAGGCCTACAACATGGAGAACAGTGATGGAGCAAGTCACTGGAGGGAGAGGGAGGTGTTAGACCTCATTAGTGTATGCTCATTAATGTTACGGCTGCCATTACACAAACATGTTGAAATCAAAGTGAGAATGCTTCCTTCCTCCATAACCTCCCTAACTTTAGTGCAGCAGCGTGCTGCGTCTGATGTCATTGTTATTGTTCCTTTGTTCATGCGGGTCAGTTGGAAACCACAAACAGTTCACACTGGAATCTGATATAGGCCACATTTTAAAAGGTCATGTGATCAGCCAAACAAAAAATCAGATCTGAGCAAAAAAATCTTAATTAAGCATTAAGATTGCGGTGTGCACGTAGCCGAATTCTCCACACTTGTTCCGTGACTCCACCAGGAAACCACGCTCACACGCCGTATATTCTCTGGAGCCGACATCAGGAAACAGGAGAAGAAAATCAAAGATTGACTATTAAGCGGAAGAAGCGTCACTAAGTTTAGTTTCCGCTGTCCATGGGGAACTTGAGACTGTTTGTGTTAAGTTGGAGGTTGCTGGGATCCTGAAGAGAACTGTCCTGGTGTAGAGAGAAAAGACTCACTTGTTGCACTTAGTTAAATGTATTAAGTTTGTGTTGTCTTCCTGTCGACCATGCAACTTTTGGTTTTTCTGAGTCACAATTTATTCCAATAAGTCAAAAACATTTTGGTCGTCTTCTTTTCAACACTTTTGTCGCTTTTCCTGATGTTTTTATCACTTTTTTTGACGTTTGTCACTTTCCCAACGTTTTCAAAGCTTTTACGACATATTTTGTCATTTGTTTTTCAGAGGTTTTTATAGATTTTTTTCTGCCCTTTATTTTACGTTTTTGTTGTCTTCCCACGTTTTTGAATTTTTTTCTGACATTTTTGTCACTTTTTTTAACATTTGATTTTAAATGCTAAAAAATAAATCACCCAAATTCAATGAAAGTAGTGAACTGATCATGTATTTAACTTGTGAAGAGCGTTGGATGGAACCATCCACGTTATTCTTTGGACAATTTGGTTGAAAGAAACCCACATTTCTGATATAGAAACTTTTTGAAAATGGGTAAGATTTGACCCGAGGACAACAGGAGGGTTGAGACATATTTTAGTTACTTAGCTTCCTTTGCCATTTTTGGAAACAAAAACTGATGTGCAACTCTATTACTGAGCAACTCTAAGTATCGGATCGGGACTCGGATGGTTTAAACAGAACATAATGTGCCGTGTGTTTTGATTTCCGTCCCTCCAGTGGGACCCCACTCTCAGCCAATCACTGACCACGCTCAGGGGTCACGAAGGGGTCATCTACAGCACCGTTTGGTCGCCTCACATCCCAGGATGCTTTGCGTCAGCATCAGGTAACACACCACACACAGCCTGAGCAGTAGGGGTTTGTTTTCAGTGGGCGACGGAAACATGTTTCTATGTTTTTGTGTGTAAGTGACTGATGGAAACAACAATCTTTGAAATTGGTCCAGTATTAAGCGAGACCACTGTAACCAGCAGCCACAGACCGGGCTGCTATAACCCTATGGGGCAAATGTTCAGCGTCAGTTTGGTCCACTAAAAGTGTTTTATTTTACCGCTGACAGACTCAGATTATTATTCTAAGTGTCTGATAACATTATGAAAGGATCCCTACAGAGATAGAGCTTTAAACCCTCTCTAAGACCTTTCTGTTTAACCAGAAACAGCTCTGAGGTCACTAGCTCTGAACCCACCAGACTCCATTTAAAAAAATACTATTTTTAGCGTGTATAGAGCCAACATATTTTCACATGTAAATCAGTAAACTATGTGTTTATTTCAACCACAACTAGAGTTGTGATGATTGGAAAAGTGGAAAGACCCAAAACGGCTTTTCATACTTTTATTTTGTTTCTGTCGACTTTGAATGAAGTGTGTTTTACGATCCTAAAATGATGTTTATTTACATGGAGTCTGGTGGGTTTAGAGAACGCAATGTCGCAGATGTTTTTTTTGTTTAAAAAAAGGATCTTACTCTTTAACAGAAAGGTCGACCTCCTTAGAAATCCTTTCCATAATGTTGTCAGACACTTAGAATATTAATCTGAGTCTGTCAGTGGCACGGTAGGTACCCTTTAATTACAGTATTATATTACATTTAAGATGCAAACATGGATCTCTGTTATTATGTTTAAATGTAACCCCAGTATAGATTCACTCAGGCCAGTTGATGACTCTGAGTTGGTACGGTGGTTTTTGTGATCTCGTCACCAGATGGCGGTGCCGCTGTGTCTCACTTCCACATCATGTTGTTGGGATTTAGAACTTCTCAGTTTGCTTCAGGCCGTTCAGATTCAGCTTCTGTCAGTCTCTTAAAAGTTTGGATTCATAGTCACAAAGGGAACAGGCTTCTGATAAAGCCTCGCTTCTAATTCACTGTATTTGGAGCTTTAAGTGGATGTTCAGGGTTAGGGTTACACTTACAGTATCTTACAATAACATGTGAGATACTGTACATAATGTCTAGGCTAAGTTTGAACTTAAAAAGAGCTGGTCTTTAGTTCCTGAAGTCTTCACCATCTTGAAACAAATTGTGTTTGGACATTTCAGTTTTCACACCAGGCTTGAAAGATGCCTTCAAGTCGTCCTGTAAAGAAAAACCTGTAGTAATAAAGAGAACCGTACAGGTGAGACAGTGCCAATTAAATATTAAGAACAAATTTTGATTTAAGATCTGAGTTGGATTTTACAAGGTGTTTATGGAACAAGTACCACTCAGTAGAAGCGCAAATAACACTGCTGGATTTAATCTTCATGGTAACGTGGATGATATGAAGTGAAACAATGTGCGTGAGGCATCAATACTTGAAAATATGAATCGTTCTTCCCACATTTACTTTCTGCAGTGTGACTTCAGTTCACCACCTCACCATCTACGTCACCAATTCCCATTGTCTCCAAAATGTGCGTACGCATGGGTCAGAGTTTGCGTGGAGGACCGCACATTCTCCCGTCAAGTTTGTTTTTTATAAATCACAACCTTTGCGTGGGAAGTGGCGTACGCACATTTTCACATTTTGTGCGTACGCCACGTTTATAAATGAGACCCCTGGTCTTTAGTTCCTGAAGTCTTCACCATCTTGAAACGAAATGACTGGAGTCCTCCTTGTGTTTGGACAGTTCAGTTTTCAAAAAACTGAAAAATGCCTTCAATTCGTCCTGTAAAGAAAAACCTGTAGTAATAAAGAGCACAGTACAGAGATCAAACCAGAATCTGTGTATCAATCGTTTTTCCAAATAAAACCATAAATTAAAAAAATGACGAAACTGAAATGAAACAACGGTTTACGACTCGATTTCTGATATCCGATTTTGTGCTCAAATTAAAAATTAAAAAAAAGGGATAACGAGTGTTTTATCCTTGACCCAGAAGTGATCTTTACTTTTCATTTTGGTTTTGGAAACGAGTATTGACAAAACAGGTAATTCTTTTGCTTTTTGGGATTTTAATGCTACACGGATGAAGGCGTCCCCTGCAGGAGGTTCTGAAGCAGCTTCTCCTCTACTTTTTCTCAGGAAGTGAGTTTTAGAAAATTAGCTTAATTCAAAAGACAATTAAAGTCAATCAGTTTGGAGCCAGAGGGAGCGCTGGGATGATCTTATCCGTCTGTGTGGGAGCGTGTACGCTAACTTTATCAGAGGGGTGGAGCCGCGCCGCTGATGGATGCTGTGGGTTCAGACTGCAGACCAGTTGGAGTCGGATGTTGCAGCAGCTGTCTTCAGCCCAGTATCAGTCCGTGAAGCGCTCCTAAACTAGTTTGCTAATGAGTTTTGGGTTAATTGGTTTGCGAGAGCGAGCGGGAATCTCTGATGAGATTTTCCGACCGGAGAATATGTTAAGCTCCTGTTGCTAAGGGGGTTCAACAATATGACCTTTTTTAACCCTCCTGTTGTCTTCGGGTCAAATTGGACCCGTTTTCACAATCTCTATATCAGAAATATGGGTTTCTTTTTAATGGTATTACCCATAAATAACATGGATGGTTCCTTACAACGCTCTCCGCAAGTACAATTACTGATCATTACTTTCTTTATATTTTGAGTGTTTTATTTAATTCTATAGCATTTGCATTTTTTTAAATGGTTTAAACGGTATCCTGACTACACTTTGACATACTGTACACCAGTCTGATTATCCATCAACATACATTCCTCAAATATTAGTCAAAATGATTCCTAATTTCAGCTTTTTTAACTGAAAAATGAGGTATGACTTCATATACACAAGGTTTATTGACCATGAATTCCAAAAATAAGAAACTATAGTGGTTAGATGTTGGTGTTAGTGGTAGTGGAAGTGAAAAAATGTGTCTAATGTTGAAAAAATCGTCAAAAAGGGGCAAAAAAGTGTCAAAAAAAAGGATCTTACTCTTTAACAGAAAGGTCGACCTCCTTAGAAATCCTTTCATAATGTTGTCAGACACTTAGAATATTAATCTGAGTCTGTCAGCGGCAGAAACAGAACTTTTAGTGGACGCTGACTGACGGTTTAACGTTACATTGCAGCTTGTTCCTCTCGCTTAATACTGGAGCAATTTTAAAGATTGTTGCCCCCATCAGTCACTTACACACATGGGAAAATAGCAGAATCCGTCCCTTGTTCAGAAAGCCGGTTCATCAGGACACTACAGATGTAAATCCAGCTTTATTTTAACGGCAGAATCCGGGGGTCAAGAGTTATTTGTTGAGGTTCAGACCACTGAGCTCGTTAGACCCCGAGGCCAGATCAGATAAAGCTCTGGAGCTCTGGAGCTCTGCTAAACCGCTACCGCTAAATGGTTTACTGAGCACCGAGCTCTACAATAAAACCATTACTGTTAACAGCACTTACAGCTGCTCACATCTGATCTGATGCACCCCCGTCACAGTATTTGTTTTGTAGTTTTAGTTTTTTTTTTATTTTGCACAGTAAAATCAAGACAGCAGAAATGCGACAGGAAAGATTCAGACACCAAAAGGTTGATCTTCATTCAAAGTAGTTTTAAAATGAAATGATTCAAGCTTCCACAGTGTTGCATGATCATCGTGATCGTTTGATGCTCAACATTTCCTAGGGGACGACCACCAGACACCCCGGTTATGATGTCTCTCCTAACATTGAAACAAATGTTGTCGCTAGATAGGTGGAGACCTCAACCCCCTCAATGTTAAACCCAAAGTTACACCCTTGTAACTAACACACGATTTGCTGTGGATGCAGGTTGCAGAATCAGTACATGGTTCCGAAGAGTTCTGGCAAACAAACTGGCACGTCCAGTCTGAAAATAGTCTGAGAGTGAGAGGCAAGTTGTTTGTGTTGACGGGTGTTTTATACCGCAGCAGGCCGAGGGGAAGGGCAGCAGAGATACAACACAAGAACAGATTACCTTCTGTGTTTCTGCTCCAACCTGCTTCCACTCAGGGCAATCAGGTTGAATCCAGTTCAGTTGTTTATCTTGCTGGTGCTCTACTTTCTGTATACGTTTGTGTCTCTCTTTATTTATTTCTCCTCTCTTTTTACTTTTTGCTACCTTAAGGGCTCATTCACACTTCCCTTCTGCCCAGCCACATTGTCCTGTGTGCGTGTGTGTTTTTTTTTTACCAGAGAGTAAAGTGCCCATCAGCCAAATGCTGTTTTGCAGAACACACACACACACACACACACACACACACACACACACACACACACACACACACACACACACACACACACACACACACACACACACACACACACACACACACACACACACACACACACACACACACAGTCCTTCTGTTAATTATGTGTTTGTTTGTGTTTGTTGAATGATACCAGGTGTCTGGTTAAATAATTGATAGCAGGCATTTGTCAGAGACACACACACACACACACACACACACACACACACACACACACACACACGACACATTTCAACTACAGATTATATGTGCAAACTGTATTTGGGTTAGTTGTGTCAGTTGTGAAGTTGTCTCACATCTAGGTCTGTACAATTAATCAAATTTTAATCACGATCACGATTTTGGCTTCCCACGATAAAATTCACGTGATCGAGCGATATTTAAAATGCGTCATTCCGTTCATAGAATGCTCCATATCAAAGTTTTTTTTTTTTTTTTTGCAAAGCGCTCCGTAAACCACTGTCTGATCACATGCCTCCATGAGCCAATCAGAGTTGTTCCCTGCACCGTGCAGCTTACTTTAGACTAGCCTAGCTTAGCACAGATCCTGGAGGTAACCGGCTCCATCTAGACTACTGCTCCCAATAAGTGACAAAATAACACCAACATGTTCCTATTTACATGTTGTGATTTGTATAGTCACAGCGTATACAGAGAATATAGTTCCCAGTTTATATACAGTTAGAAGATGGCTGTGTGTCATGTGACGTTGTTATTTGTACATGCTGTGACTATACAAATCACAACATGTAAATAGGAACATGTTAGCATTATTTTGTCACTTACTCGGAGCAGTAGACTAGTTGGAGCCGGTTACCTCCAGGATCTGTGCTAGGCTAAGCTAATGGTGGAGCCGTCAGACAGAGTTACGACACGCACGGAGATGAGAAGGGTATGTATCGACCTGTCTAACCAGGGCTCAACATTAAAAAAAATCCCCAGATCAGAGTTTTGCTAGCCCCTTCTAAATTTTTACTGGCCCTGAAAGAAATATCGTAGGTGTGATTGGCAAAGGACAAAAAAGCAGGAAAATATACGCTGCACCTACCATGAAGCTTCAGAAAATGGTTATAACCCAGCTAGCCACTGTCACTGTAGTAAAGCTAGACCAGGGTCATCAACTACATTTTTACAAGGGCCAGAATTTTTTTAAGCTGACACTCCGGGGGCTGGACTTTCAAATAATGAAAATAAAATGTATTTATACCTAATAAGCATATTCTTGTTTGATATTTCACTTTCTTACTAAATTAATGCTATATATTTTTTACATGTATTAGTGTAAGCAAACTCCTAAAAAAACATGGACAATCCATAACAATAACTAGATAGGCTACTTAACTAGAAAAAGTTCCTAGATTAGGGGGCAGTTCACTGAGTGATGGTTAAAGTCTGTGATTACTGAAACGTTGTAGTATGCAGTGTCCTGATTGGTGGAAAATGTTTGCAGAAAGAAAGGCCTGTTGTCAGGTAAAAATATCACTGTCAAAGAGGCTGAAGTGAAAAGTTGATGTGGAAAACAGCAGCTTTAATGATGAATGGACTGATAAGCAGGCTAGCATTCATCGTGAATACCTTATTTGAAATAAGACAATGCTGTTGCAAAAGAATACAACTGGCTACATCATCAAGAATGAAGAACGCGGACATAACGATCACGTAATTCACGTGCATATTAAGTAGCCACATGTATATGTTTTGGTCTTATAATACATCCACAGGTTACTGCTCCAGCGGAGAGGACGGTTCGTTAAGACAGCAGCTAAGTTTACAAGAGTTTGTCCAAAGTTCAAGATAGTTAGACTACAAACTGACATCTTTCAGTTTAGCTTGTTTGTAAAGAGTCGCTATTTGCAGAGTAGAGCTGTGTTTGCACAGCGAGTGGACAGAGCAGACTGAGACATGTTGATGCCTGTAGAACAGGTAGGTGGGTATATTGATAAGTATTGACTTTTTAATCATGGAGGTTTTATTGTAGGCTACTTACAGTAACGACTGTAGCGTTAGTTCATCCGTGCCAGCGGCAGTAGGCTAAATAATCCTCGGTCTCGTTTCCAGTCAGTTACATGTGCTGCGTGAAGTAACGCACACACCTCGGCTCTGCTGTGTTTGTGTGTGTGAGAGTGTGTGTGCGCAGCGAGGACATCGCTGTTCACAATGGTGTGAACAGGTGTCCTACTGTGTTTTCCATGACACTAAGAATGCCCTCTTTTTCACATTAGCTTCATAGTTCTTTGACATTTTAACTAACGTTATAAATTACCTGAGGTGAAAATGTGAAATGTTAGTTAACATTCACAAGCTTAGCGCCACTCTGTATGACGTTTGCTGATACAGCAGACAGAGCCACTGTCACTGGCCCGTGCGGGCCAGTAACTGGCCAATCAACTAGCCCGACATACTCTTTTACTGGCCCCGGGCCATCGGGCCATTGCTTATGTCGAGCCCTGGTAACTGTCGGGGTTACGGTGAATAAGCTAATGTCACAATAAATCGGCGTGTTCCTTTAATGGGAAATCTTCGGGAAATCGCTTATCATCGCTCAAAACAACCCCTCTTTGGGGCCATGCTGTATCGCCATACTTTAATGTAGAAAAATAATTAGAAGTTTAAACCGAAGACAAGACTTTGACCTTTATTGGGCTGAATGGGCATTCAGAAATTAAGCACGGTTCCTACGAAATCACAGTTTACGTATCATCCTCTTTTGAGACCGTTTCAGATTTTCCAATGTGTGTGTATGGGGCCGCAATCTTCATAGTTGGAGTGGAGGGCAGAGGTGGGAGCTGTGGTATGATTCTCTGAATTTTCTCCAAACAAATTGCTCTCTCCCCTACAGTTTTGACTCTTCACACATCATTGTTGGTCAAAATGTAGGACATTTCATGCCGGTCGCAGACATGTAACTATGGAATCCATTGGACGAAAACCTTTTGCTCTGTTCATACCAACTGCCGATAGAAACAATGAAAAAATATTTTTTTGCTGGTTCCTAGACATTTGCTTGGCAACCGTGATCTCCACCAATCAGAGACGTTGCTGTTACGCTTAGGATTGTGGGTAGTGTAGTACTTTCCTACAAAATTTCCTACATTTTGTGCCGGTCGCAGACATCCGGACCTAAACTTTTGGCTCTCCTTATACCAACTGCCGACAGAAACAATGAAAAAATAAATTATTTTGCTGGTTCCTAGACATTTGCTTGGCAACCATGATCTCCACCAATCAGAGACGTTGCTATTACGCTTAGGATTGTGGGTAGTGTAGTACTTTAACACACACACACACACACACACACACACACACACACACACACACACACTTACCTGTGCGATAAATATGTTCCCAGTAAGTGGAACATTACTCTCCAATCATTATCATGCACACCAAGGGGCTAAAAAAAAATTGCGGTCTCCCCTACAGTTTTCACTCTTCATACATCATTGTTGGTCAAAATATAGGAAATGTTGTGCCGGTCGTAGACATGTAACTATGGAATCCATCGGACGTAAACTTTTTGCTCTGTTCATACCAACGGCCGATAGAAACAATGAAAACAAATGGAGGTGCAGTACGTTTTCAGACCGTTTCTGATTTTCCAATGTGTAAATCGGTAAATTAGGGAATGAATTTGCGCTCCTGGGGGCTGTTCAGCGAAAAGATGAGGCGTGTTCCGGCGCAAACGTTCCCTGGTGCTATTTTGCAGTTTCAGAAAACAATTCCACCACAGACCAGAAAAAAACTGGTTTAAAGTCAGTAGCTCTAGTCTAAAGTCAGTGGCTCTAGTCTAAAGTCAGTGGCGTGTTATTCAGATGCTATTTTACGGGCGCATGCTTGGCCATAATGTAGCATGTACGCAACACGCACACTTTGCTCCTCTCATCTACACGGACGGAGCAGTTCCCATTTTTGCAAAGCATACATAATTACAAGGAAAATATTAGTGAAAATCAGGTGTTTGGATAGGTCAGGAGGAACTTTACAGTCCAGTCCTCAAAAAGTCACAGCATTCTTTGTGGCTTGTTGTGTTTTACACATTTCCATGAATCATGGATGTGTTTATGACATAAATGAGGAAATATTAGAGGACTTAAGGAGACGTGATGTTGAACTACAGCGGGATTAGACACTTGAGGGTCCGGGAGTGGCAATGCGCGATGTGCTCCTGGTGGAGCGGGTGGATGGAGATGGAGTGGGGGGGGGGGGGAGGAAGAGGCACAACAGGAGCAGGTGGTGCGTTTGGAGGCCCACGCTCCATGGCTGCAGCAATCCTCTCCAGACTTGAGGAGATGCGCCCGAGAGGCCGCAGCAACATCGCCACCCGGTCAAGACGGGCATGTATTACTTTGCCGCATCCCGGACAGCTCCTGCTCCAGCCCTGACGAGAACGTCTCCTCGGCTGTGAACCCGTGCGCCAGGCAAATTCGCCGTCATAATAGCAATCTGCCATGGAACAAGCGCGCCTGCTCTTAAAGGGAATGTGAGATGACGCTCTGATTGGTTTATTGCATGTTACGCCCAAACCACACCTAGCTACTTCAGACCAACCCATTTTAGATTTGCGTCGGGCGCAAGACTCATTTATCCCGCCGGTAAAATAGCAACAGCGCCAGAGATCCGCCCACAAAGCTACTTGCGTTTCGCGCTTGATACTTGCGTTTCAGATCGTTAAAATAGGGCCCTTACTGTTAGCCAGTGTTATTCGAATGTGCACCAAGTAGTAGGCACCACATTTCTTCCGGAATTTTCTAGTTGTGACCAGTGCTCGAAGTGGGCCGGTACGCACCGGTACGCAGTACCGGCACTTCTACATTTTACTCTTAAGCGTACCTGCACTTTTTCTTGCGTACCGCTACTTCTCGCATGCAGCCGGTACTCTACCACTGACAGAGAAAGCGTCAGTGCCAGAGAGACGACCCTAACGTTACATAAACTACACTACCCAGAGGGCACTACGTGTTTACATTTTAGATCTTGACGAATCACGTAAAGACAAGCAGTCGGCCCACCCTATCAGAAGTTAGCTTTTCCACGGACGCTAGTTTGAAAAAGCTGTCAGCCTGACCGTAACAGATGTTTCACTGCTGGAAACCTAGAAACTAAAAATAAGTGTCTAGTTTGTAAGTCGTTATGTTAGCCGCCTGGCTTCAGAAAGGTAGTAAAAGAAGGTGTGTGCCAGAGCCAGACACGTCAACAGAGGTCCAAGTCCAACCAGAAACATCAGGAGGTAGCTAGTACGGTTCATGAGCTTCAAGCTAGCGTTGATGTGAGCGCAACAGCTGGCGTTGAGGAGTCTGCCGCTACCATAGACAGTATATAAAAGGCCGCTACCAACCTTAACGTTACACCGACGTCAACAGTAACGTGAGTAACGAAACACACGGATGGCCTGACTGTTGGTCAAAGGACCAAATTAATTTTGCTCCACGAACAGCTGGCTTGTTTTTAATGATAACAAACTGGGCTGCAAAACATGATGTAGCAGCATCCCGTCACTAGCTGCCCAGACAGAGAGGGGACTGAAGCTGTTCCCCCTGTCTCTGTCACACACACACACACACACACACACACACACACACACACACTGAGAGTGACTGTTTTGCATCTGTTTGAGCACCAAATTATTGTTAAAATGAATAGTTTTGATGAATGAATGAATTTTTTTTTCTTAACATGGCTCCAACATATTAGCAAATATAAATCAGCTTATTTGTGGAAAAAATAAACAATATTGATACTAGCCTATATGTAAATTAGTCGCTTAGGCCATCCGTAGATAGTTAATAAGGATTCACTGTGCCACATGTATGTTTAAAATCAAAACATGATTTTTTGAATAGCTTACGCACTAAAGTTATGTAAACTTGTTTAAATAAATCCATACATTTATATAGTTAATAAATGACAATAAATTGTTGTACCAGCAATATCTCCAAGTTTTGGTTTTCACTATAGAAATCTCAAATGTCATGATGATCTGCCAATGCAAGAGAGTACCGGCACCTTTTTTTTCCCACTTCAAGCACTAGTTGTGACTATTGTTGCCACTGTTCATCACACCCCCAACCGGCTCCGTCAGACACCGCCTACCAAGAGCCTGGGTCTGTCCCAGGTTTCTTCCTAAAAGGGAGTTTTTCCTCGCCACTGTCGCACTGAATGCTTGCTGAATGGGGGAATTACTGGAATTGTTGGATCTTTGTAAATTATAGAGTGTGGTCTAGACCTACTCTAACTGTAAAGATTTGATACTATAAATACAATACGATTGAATTGAATGGAGAGGCTGACCATCCAAAAATGCAGGTCTTTCCATTAATTTTTGAATGGGGGTAGTGCGTTTAGGCTGCAGCAGGGGTTGCCGCAGGGGGGGCACTCAAAGAAACGCAGCGGGCCTGCGGCGAAATGTTGAGACCGACTCAACTTTTGGAGAAACTCAATCCGACGTCATGCTGCGGTGGCCAATCATGTAAACAGAGGTCAGACTTGTCGGTGTATTTTAGGGCGGTGTGGGAGTCTCGTACAGGAAACAGGAAACATCACTGCCTCTAGCGCTGCCACAACAAAGTTTTAAAACACAAAACACAAGCACTGAACTGCCCGGGAGTTTGTGTTATAGCTGAATGTTTTCCTGCAACAACAATGTCTCGCTCATCTCTCTTCTTTCTCTACTGTGAAATAAAGCTGCCTTCAAGCGCGCTCGGAAACGTCAAAATCTATAAACAATCTGACGGAAAACAGTAATTGTGAAATATAAAGTCTACTTGTGCTACGTTGGGGGAAGAACACACCAGGACTTAACACAAATGGGCCGTTTCATCGACACTCCCATACACCGCACAACCCTGCGGAAAATCACCGGATCACTTTTCTTGGTGTGAATGCAGTGGTATAGTCTACGTGATATACCCACTTAAAAATGCCCAATGACACGTAACAACATAATTTGCATTGTAATTTTGATATATTTTGAATTGTCGTCTGTGTTTTTCTTCTTCACATAGGCTAAATAAAGGTATTTCCACCGCAAATTGGTGCATAAAACTGTGTCAGAATGCAGGAAATGAAGTAGTTAATGCTCAAAACTTCCTGGGGGAGGACACCCAGACCCCCCACTATGAAATGCCCCCCTCCAAAAGGCCCATTCTGGCCCATATATACAGTATAGGCCCATACATATACAGTTCAGTATACCCACTACAATACATTATACTACACCACTGTGTGAATGCACACTAAGACCTTTATTTAATGATAAAGATCTGAGTTCATGTTTGCAGACATACACCTGAACTTAGTGGCCGGATATTATAAACTGAGAAGAATACTACCAACCCGGCCTTCCAGCCTAAAGTTTCAATGGAACTCATACACAGAATAAATGTAATAATAAAGTATGCCAAATAAGGACTTATATGTCTAGGTAAGCCTGGCATTACATTCACAGCATGCTGTTATTCTCAAGATGCTATGACGCAGTTTGGAAAGTTTGGAAACGCCTAGAAAAAGACTTACTGGCACTAACTGGTTATATGACATCAGGGTGCAACAGTTCACACCAGGAGCGGTGAGGATAGCTCCATCTGTCGATTTGAAGCGGTTTGGGTTTCAAGTCTTTCCACATTCTAGTGTCAGACATACACATGCTTATTTAAATGTTCCTTCAAACTGCGGACGCCATCGTGTTGTGCAGAAACCTGGAATATTGTGACAGGACATTGGCTTCAAGCGTGGATTTGATTGACAGATGAATTATTGGGTGTACTGGTTTTGTTCCCAGTCCCATGGCCCGGGGACTGAAGCAGGTCCCAGTGTTGTTGCTCTGTGACCTCTGACCAGGTGATCTGGAAAGGAAGTCGACCTTTCACGAGTCCGTCTTGAAATTGCTGGTTTCCCTGTGCTGTCATCTGTGTCAGCGGAGCCGCTCTGTAAAACCCTCCCAGGTCGGTGCTTTGACTGAAGAGATAAAAGTGAGGCCAGGTGGGGCTGCAGGAAACTCGGATAAAGGTTAGAAATAATTCTGAGTGTTCCCTGATGCTTAACACAGAAGCTTGCTGTGTTTTTGTCTCTTTGAACCTCAGGACTCCGAGTGAAGCTTTTTGACCAGAAATGTGTTGAAAAAAAATATTGTAACTGTGCTAATGTTTGGACACTGTTTGCGGTTATCAGCCTTATCTAGACACATCCGGTCCCCCCCCCCCCCCCCCCCCCCCCAAGTGCAAGTATAATACATTTACACATATTTAAGAATCTACGTGTGGATCTTCATACATGTACATGGATATTTACATGTCTAATTAGTGCACGAATGTGACTTTGATAATAGAAAACAGTAAGAACACTTGGGCAACGCTCAGGTGGCGGTGTAACTTTGAATTCAAAGTGGAAATTAAGGAGCTTTTCCTGCAGAATTTGGAGTTGTTGAAGCACGCCATGTTATTGTGAAGAATGGAAGTACGGGTATCCTGTAAGTTTAAATGTATCTTACACATGTCTCCTCTAATTGCCTGCTTGTTAAGCAGTTTGTAAACTCATGTTAAAAGCTCCGACAGAAATGACATCTGTCATCATCCCCTCTGGAGTCGCCTCCAGCTGTTTTACATAATAACTGTAACTATGGCTATTCAGCAGGACATGAGAGAGAGAAATGACATCCCTCAAAAAAAATCATGTTGCAACATATTTTACGTATTTTAGTCTGAAAAACACTGTTCCTGGAAACAAAACATGGAAAACCCTGTTCTTGGCATGAAGTGCAGCAGCAATGTGTTGTTCTGGTGGGTCTTATGGATGGATGGATGATAATGGGCTGTCAAACAGCGCTAGCTAGCATTAGCGTACAGTGGAGAATTGCTGCCTTATCTCCCCGTGGAGGATTCCCCTCTGGTAGCACTTTGCAGTCGGTTAGCACGAGGAGGCTACTGCCGCTGCCAGCTTTGAAGCGTGCGCGCGCGAGAGAGAGAAAGAGAGAGAGAGATGGACAAAGAAAGCAGGGGTGGGGGGGCAGATGGCATCTCATTCTGATAAGCTTATCAAGGTTGCCCATGCTCCCTGCTGCCTCTCCTCACATCTTCTGATGTTTCTCCTCTTATTCTATCTCCTCTCATCCCTCTCTTCTCTCCCTCCACCCCCCCTCCAGCATCAACAAGAGAAAAGAGTTGTGTGTGTGTTAAGCTTCAGTCTGCCCTCCAGATCTTCTCCAGTTGCCAGAGTTGCTCTCAGCTCTGCAACAAATGTGAGCGTCAGTAAAACAGCAGCTACACTCTTTGCCTTCTTTTTTTAAGAAGCTTTTCCTTTCTTACGATCCACATTAGTGCCTTCCAACCGCCGCTGTTATGTCCCCTTGCGTGACTATTGCGCTTGTAATTATTAACAATACAAGCAGAAATGTGCAACGCTGCTCCACAGCAGCTGAGGACAACAAACGAAGGCGAGCTCGCCGCGGTCAGCCAGAAGCCGATCTACAATGAAGCAAGGACAACAGCATCAGTTAATTTGACAACACATGCGCAGCATTCAGCAAACGCGCTGCAAATACACACAACACAACCAAATATGCAAACACGCTGCAAATACACGAACAATGCAAAAAGAAAAGCACACAAACTCCGAAAACAAATTTCTCCAGGCCTCTAGGGGGAACAGCTTTATTTTCGACCCCACTGAGAGAGAGAGAGAGAGAGAGAGAGAGAGAGAGAGAGAGAGAGAGAGAGAGAGAGAGAGAGAGAGAGAGAGAGAGAGAGAGAGAGAGAGAGAGAGAGAGAGAGAGAGAGAGAGAGAGAGAGAGAGAGAGAGAGAGAGAGAGAGAGAGAGAGAGGAGAGAGAGAGAGAGAGATACAACCCCAAATCAGAAAAAGTTGGGACAGTATGGAAAACACAAATAAAAAAAAGTAGTGATTTCTAAATGTACTTTGACTTGTATTTCATTGCAGACAATACAACAGCACATAATTGAATGTGTTCCTCATGATTGTTATTGTTTTTTTTTCAAAAAAACAAAATTCCTATTTTGGTTCTTGCAACACATTTCAAAAAAAGTTGGAACAGTAAAGCATTTACCACTTTGTAATGTTGCCATTCCTTTTCACAACACTTAAAAGACGTTTAGGGACTGAAGACACCAAGTGATGAAGTGTTTAAGGTGTAATTTTGTCCCATTCTTGCTGCAAACAAGTCTTAAGGTGGGCAACAGTACGGGGTCTTCGTTGTCGCCTTTTGCGCTTCAAAATGCGCCACACATTCTCTATTGGAGACAGGTCGGGACTGCAGGCAGGCCAGTCAAGTACCGTTCCCTCCCCCTCCCCCTGCCCTTCCTCCGCAGCCAGGACTTTGTAATGTGTGCAGAATGTGGTTTTGAATTATCTTGTTGAAATATGCATGGACGTCCCTGGAAAAGATGTCTTCTTGAAGGCAGCATATTGTGCTCCAAAATCTCTATGTACTTTTCAGCATTAATGGTGCCATCACAGAAGTGCAAGTTACCTTTGCCAAGGGCACTGACACAACCCCATACCATGACAGACCCTGGCTTTTGGACTTGTTGCTGGTAACAGTCTGGATGATCCTTTTCTTCTTTGGTCCGGAGCACACGACGTCCATTTCTCCCAAAAAATACCTGAAATACTGATTCATCTGACCACAGTACACGTTTCCACTGTGTGATGGTCCATCCCAGATGCCTCCGAGCCCAGAGAAGTCGACAACGCTTCTGGACACTGTTAACATAGGGCTTCCTTTTGGCACAGTACAGTTTTAACTGGCATTTGTGGCTGTAACTACGTATTGTGGTACTTGACAAAGGTTTGCCAAAGTAGTCCTGAGCCCATGTGGTGATATTGCTTATAGATGAATGACGATTCTTGATGCAGTGCCGCCTGAGGGATCGGAGATCACGGTTGTTCAGCTTAGGCTTGCGCCCTTGTCTTTTACGCACTGAAATTCCTCCTCATTCCTTGAATCTTTTAATTATGTTATGCACTGTTGAAGGTGAAATGAGCAAATGTCTTCCTATCTTTCTTTGAGGAACATTGTTTTTAAACATTTCAATAATTTTCTCACGTATTTGTTGGCAAACTGGCGATCCTCGGCCCATCTTTGCTCCTAAAGGACTAGACCTTTCTTGGATGCTGCTTTTGTACCAAATCATAATTACAATCACCTGTTGACATCACCTGTTTCAAATCACATCATTATTTAACAAATTTACCTGATTACTAGCCCTAAATTGCTCCTGTCCCAACCTTTTTTGGAATGTGTTGCAGGTCTGAGTGACAGAAAGGATGTATATTTACAAATGAAATTAAGTTGACCAGACAAAACATGAAATATTTGTGTTCAAAAAAGTCTTTTTGCGGCCAGAGGGCATCACGTGACGGACATGGAAGCTGTTATCCCCCGGTTGGACTATGTCACATTGGCTTCAGATCCCAGCGCACTTCCTCGGAGCCTGCAAATGCACAAACTAGGAGCACATCAATAGGTCAGCTAGTTAATCATGAAAATATAAAAAAGCGTGGCACACTCTGGCTCAATATGCATATCTATTTATTCAGGCAATGTTTTGGCCCTCAGGTCTTCTTCAAATCAACAACCATAGACAGACACAACCCAAGGTAGTATTTAGGCCATGCCCTTTTTACACGTGATGTTGATTACATATTCATTTAGCATCATTGGGGTTCTAAATGAACATCATTATCAACTTTGTCTAAACATCCAATACAAAACACACTTTAAATCTTAGTCAACACGATCAACTAGGTAATCTTAGCATAGCATGTCACAGATGAAGACCACACTTTTTGAATCCCTTTTTTTTTGAAGCCCTGAACGAGTCCACACTCTGTCATGGACCGGCGACCCTCGTCTTCACAAGGCCAGTCCCCACGGACTGAGCTACTGATTCTGGAACCTGTTCAAAGCCCTTTGCTCCTAGCGTCTACTTACTGCACCATCTGTCTTCTTTCTCTTTCTGTTTTCTGTCACTGACAGAATGTAACGCAGAGCCGCAGGGAGAAGTCATCTCCCAATAAAAAGCGCCACCGTGTCTTTAGCCGCCATGTAATTCTCTCTCTGGTCGCTCGTGTTTCTCCACTCCGTTGCTCTGCCAGCCACGATCCAGCTGAGTGTGTGTGTGTGTGTGTGTGTGTGTGTGTGTGTGTGTGTGTGTGTGTGTGTGTCTCCAGCCAGGTGTCACTATGTGGTTTTACAGATAAGCTGTGGAGGCGGCGGATCTCAGCCTCCATCAGCTAATAAAGTAGAAATATATAAATATAGATTAAAAATCAATCCTGTAAATCTGCGTGAATGCAGCTCTCCGGCTTTGGATCTGAACCCGTCTCCCACACGCTCGCTGCAATCATAATTCAGCCTCGACCGTGAACGCTTAGTGGAACCAGCAAGATGTTTTGAAATGCAAATACCTACAGTATGCATGGTGGGTGAGAGATATACTGTACCCCCCCCCCCCACCCACCCACCACCACCACCCAACCAAGGGAGGGATTAGCTTGCAGAGATGCCATCGGCAACAGGAGCTAGATTAACTTCAAAGCAAATTAATCTTTCTGTCCAAAGGTATTTTCCAAGGACGTTTCTGTCTTTGGAATCTGAATTTTGAGACAAATTAGGTCGACATATACCTTTTTTTTTCTTTTGTATTGCACTTCTTCCAAATTTAATGTCTTGGTTTATTTTGTTCAGACACATCTTAGGCAGTTGTTGAAAAGATGAGAATGTATCCGACTGTTTATTCTTTGGAAGAGTAACGTTGTCAGCGTTTGTGCTGTTGTTATACGAGTTACAGTCCTTTTTTAGATGATGACTGAAGCACTTGATTGGTTCAGAACGGATCGATATGAGCCAATCAGTGAAGTGGGTTCCTCTCAGAGTCACTTCTAGGGTTCAACAGACAGACAGTCCATATTTTTTATCACAGTTTTGAATAGAGATGTTGGGTGAGAAAGCTTTTTTTTAAATCTGAATCGAATTTGAGTATCAGATCTTTATTTTGCAGGTTTAGATTTCGACAGATCTCGCATCACTTTTGTTGTCTGAGACAGAAACTCATTAATGCTCCCAGCCTGCGGCTCTCTGAAAATGACATGAGCAGCAGAAGATATGGAGAGATTAAAGTTCCAGTGTGTAACATTTTTTGTTGTTCATTATCAAAATCTGTGTTGCCCGTTCACAAACTTGTACTTTTTCATGAATATTTACCATCACCATCAATTCCAAGTTTTCCTATTGGCTTGAAATTTTACATTTGCGTTTGCATAAACTGGGGTAGACGCTCCATATTCATACATGAACTGGGGTAGATGCTCCATATTCATACATGAACTGGGGTAGACGCTCCATATTCATACATGAACTGGTGTAGACGCTCCATATTCATACATGAACTGGGGTAGACGCTCCATAGTCATGCGCCATTTTGAAATACGTTAGCTGGTAAGGGACATACAGGACATACTGCTCCACCTTTCGCGTTTTCGCAAGTTAGAAGAAGGAAGCATGGAGGATCACACATATTCAAAATCAAAATTTCAGGAACAGGAGTCTTCTTCTTCGCCCAGAAAAAGAAAAAGGATATTGAAAAGAACAAGAGACGGCTTTTTGAAGCGTGAAGGCTACTGTAGCTGTAATACGTACTGTGAACTGCGTGGCGTGAGAGAGTTGATTGCGATATATGATCTCAATGATAGATGGGAGAAATTCCTACACATTGGACCTTTCAAGAACTTCTGAGCATGATGGTTTTTACATTCGTCATTTCAAATGGTGTAAACTGCAGTCAGTGCACCCCTAAAGGTATATAAACATCATTTCTGGAAGACCAGCTTGCTTTCGTTAGTGAACACACATTTAATTGAGCCTTGTTTTTTTACTGATTTTCAACAAAAATACAGAGATATTTTTAAAAAGGAGAAAATGAATCAATCAAGCCATCCTGTGGTGAGCACAGAGAACCTTTCTTTACATACAAAGTGAAGAGGAAAATGGGGAACAGCTGATTCTACTTTGAACCCCTCAATGTAATAAAATTTAAACTACAGTTTGCAAACTGTATTTAAAAACAATCTGATTTCTGATTCCCGTTTTGTCTTCCCAAAATAAATTCGGTAAATAAGAGTGATTTTCTCTTTATATCTCTCAGGTTTCATTTACGTGTGTGTGTGTGTGTGTGTGTGTGTGTGTGTGTGTGTGTGTGTGTGTGTGTGTGTGTGTGTGTGTGTGTGTGTGTGTGTGTGTGTGTGTGTGTGTGTTAGCTGAACTTGCTGATACAGCAGAGATACCAAGTGGAACAGAGCAAGACTTTTTTTTACAGAAGTCAGCCTTTAATGTGCTGCAGAATGGACACGCACAGACACACACACACACACACACACACACACACTCTCACACGGCTGAGAGTGCGTGAGCAAGGAAGAGGATAAATAACAGAAGGATGTGGACGGTTAAAGCGGTTATGAAGTAATCGATAAAGAGCGGGAGGATGTGGTCTGGTAGAGGCCGATACTGGGGAGGGGGTGTCGACTTTTTATCCATCGTGTGGATTAAAGAGGAGGTGGAGGAAATGGGGAACGGGAGGAGAGGAAGCGGGATTAATCTGCTGGTCAGTAAACATGAGGTGAAGCTGTACTCTTTAATCTGCAGGATTTGTCCGTAGCCCTTCCTCACCGAGCGTCGTTTGCAACCATTTCCCAGCCAGTTCACCTCTTGGTTTTCTCCTCTTAGGTGGCGTTGTTTCAGAGTCCCAGTCACGTAATCCTATTAAACTCATTTATTTTGTTGGCGGCTTCAAGATGGTGACTTTAAAGTGGCTCAAACTTTCAACTTCCTCCACACAAATATTATTAAACTTCCAATAAAGCCCTGACCTTTCCCAAAACTCCTGTTCTGCCATGACATGCAGCTGGCAGTTTGTCTGTTATATTTATTTATGTTTTGCCTGTTGTATGTACGTTGTCGTTTGTTGATTGTATTTCTGTTTTGTGTTCCTTTTCTCTGTCACTCCTCTGTTATGTAGTGATTGTACTATGTGTTGGGACCATACATGGGATACATCTCAAGTGGTTTTATCAGAATCAGATTTATTGGCCAGGTATACTTACATACACAATGAATTTGACTTTGGTAGTTGTTAACTCTATACATTCAACAAATAGACATGTAGTAGTAAACATTCAGTAGACAACTAGTAATATAGACACATACTGTACAATAGAGACAGCAATATACATGTAGGCACATATCAACATAATACAACCCCAAATCAGAAAAAGTTGGGACAGTATGGAAAGTAGTGATTTCTAAATGTACTTTGACTTGTATTTAACTTGTATTTCCTCCGCAGCCAGGACTTTGTAATGTGTGCAGAATGTGGTTTTGCATTATCTTGTTGAAATATGCATGGACGTCCCTGGAAAAGATGACTTCTTGAAGGCAGCATATTGTGCTCCAAAATCTCTATGTACTTTTCAGCATTAATGGTGCCATCACAGAAGTGCAAGTTACCTTTGCCAAGGGCACTGACACAACCCCATACCATGACAGACCCAGGCTTTTGGACTTGTTACTGGTAACAGTCTGGATGATCCTTTTCTTCTTTGGTCCGGAGCACACAGCGTCCATTTCTCCCAAAAAATACCTGAAATACTGATTCATCTGACCACAGTACACGTTTCCACTGTGTGATGGTCCATCCCAGATGCCTCCGAGCCCAGAGAAGTCGACGGCGCTTCTGGACACTGTTAACATAGGGCTTCCTTTTGGCACAGTACAGTTTTAACTGGCATTTGTGGCTGTAACTACGTATTGTGGTACTTGACAAAGGTTTGCCAAAGTAGTCCTGAGCCCATGTGTTGTTGTTAATTTGTCGGCCGTGGTGTGTAAAGGCCTTCAGCCAAGCGTTTGACTTTTCCGGAGTTTTTACACTCAGGTGTTTGTTGCTCAAATTGAAAGTTCACATAAGAACAGGCAGATGAAAAGGCCCAGTTTATGATACTGAGGCTTTCACTCTGACTTTGGCATAAAGACTGCAGAGTTTATTTAAACCTTTCTGAAACCTGCTGGCTGTGAAATTAGAGGAGGAGAGGAGGGGAGGAGGAGGAGGGGAGGAGAGAAAAAAATGTAAAGGTTCTGCTCTATGATTGTCGCAGTGTGTTGGCAGACCCTCAACCTCTGTCCAGAAACACACACACACACACACACACACACACACACACACACACACACACACACACACACACACACACACACACACACACACACACACACACACTCACACACAGTATAAAATCTGAATGAACTTAACACGTGCACCCGTGTTTTCCTCTGTTAACCTGTTCTGTCTGTCTGTCTGTCTGTCTGTCTGTCTGTCCTGTCTGTCTGTCTGTCTGTCTGTCTGTCTGTCTG
>CM042440.1:32209193-32314193 GCA_023631565.1 Gymnocephalus cernua
CGAGGTATGTACAAACAGGCCGCACTGATGTAAAAGCGCAAACTGCATGTCGTGGGAGCTGAAAAGGGCAAATTGCGTTTTTCGTGTCATGCATATTTATTCATGGGAGGGTCGCGGGGAAAGTGGGAGTTTACCGTAAAGAGATGGGAGGGGAAGCGTAAAGAGCGCTTAATTACGTATTCCGCGGTATGTACAAACACCGGCAGTGATCGCGCGCCTCTATTTTGCGGTGAAAATTCTCCGCCTCTTAAAAGCAGGTGTAAACCTGGAAGCGGGTTTCCTCACATATGCCTCCTGGTGAAATGACAGCAGTAATCCGAGCAAGACGAAGACATCGGCCAAGGAGACGAGCTGAAAGGAGTTTTGCCACAAGGATCACAGATTAAGCAGCCATGCAAGATTACAGTTACTGGAAGAAATCAAAGATGACATCGAATCTCCGACTCAGAGTTCACATTCCAGCAGTTGTTAAACTCCTCGCTACATTACAAATATTGGCATCAGGATAATTTCAAACAGTCATAGCATCAGCAGTGGGAATATCGCAGTCTGCACTCAGCCGTATCATAGCACCAGTACTTACAGTTTACGGTATAGTGGGCGGAGAAAGGCGCTAATTACGGATGACCTGCAGGTTTGGTAAATATGGCGTAAACTATGGTATCATTGCGTTCGCTATCTGCGGGTGAGCCATGGCGCTGATAACGCTACGTTCGCAAATGTACGTACATCTGGCCCAGAGTTTGCTAATCCTTTCTCAGACCTCATTTCCTCTCTCCACCCACCTCATCCTCTCTTTGCTTGCTTAAGATCTTTAAGGTTCCTCTACACTGAGGGCCAGATGTACGTACATTTGCGAATGTAGTATTATCAGCACCATGGCCAACCTGCAGAAAGTGCACGCTGTGATACTTCAGCGCATTTCTCCGCCCACTAGACCGTAAATTGTGCTGTAGCAGAGCGGTACTGGTGCTATGATACGGCTGAGTGCAGACTGCGATATTCCCACTGCTGATGCTATGACTGTTTGAAATGATCCTGATGCCAATATTTGTAACGTAGCAACGAGTTTAACAACTGCTGGATGGAATGTGAACGCCGAGTCGGAGATTCAGTGTCATCTTTGATTTCTTCCGGTAACTCTAATATTACATAGCTGCTTAATCTGTAACGCTTCATGATTTTGTGTTCACTCAACTGAAAAAGTGTGATCCTTGTGGCAGAAACCTTTTCAGCTCGTCTCCTTGGCCGATGTCTCTGTCTTGCTCAGATTACTGCTGCCATTTCACCAGGAGGCATAACGGAGGCGGTTTACACCTGCTTTTAAGAGGCGGAGAAGTTTCACCACAAAATAGAGGCGTGCTTTCACAGGCGTTTTTTGTACATAGGGCGGAATACATAATTAGGTGAACTTTATGCTTCCCCTCCCATCTCTTTTGGGAAACTCCCACTTTCCCCTTCACCCTCCCATGACTGCATATGCACGATACAGAAAAGCACAATTTGCCATTTTCAGTTCCCGCGGCAGGCAGTCTGCACTTTTACCTCAGTGCGGCCTGTTTGTACATACCTCGCCATGCTTTTACGCGCATGTTGCGAAACAAATACGCCTGAAGTGGGCGCAAAAGCGTTAGTACATCTGGCCCTGAGTCCGAAGTTGACTAAGTTTTGAGTGAAGCGGGAAAACTCTGAATGCTCTGATGCCGTCAGTTTTTCTCAAGCCCAGTTCAGACCAAAGATTCACGATGAGACTAGTTGAAACTTGTGACTAATTTTAACTTCTTGTAACTTCTTGCAATGCGTCGGTCTGCAGCGTTCTGAAAGCTGCCAGTTCCTACCAATGAGATACCAGACGGTGTATCATCTCCATAGCAACAACTTCCGACTTCCAGGCTTTCTTTTGCGTCTAAATATGAATGTGGATAACGTTAGTGATAATGAGATGCTTGCTACAGTTACATTTCTAGTGATGAATCGGCGAAAACACGTTTTATTTCTCTGATCACGGCTTTGTCCTAGGCGCTCCCTCTCTTCAGTCACTCTCTTGCTTGCTCCAGTGTACGTGCTCGTGGGCGCACGTTGAGGCTCCGTCTATCTGCTGTTTCGACCAGTTAACAGTTTGTAACATAAAAGGGCTCCGCAGGTAGTAGCACGTATCTCAGCCTGAAAGCATTTACAGCTGCACTTTCATGTGGCTCTTTGTAATAATGTAATGTAAAGTAGAAATAAAATGGATTATGGATCATTTTATTGTAGCTGACTTCTCTATTGGCTGTAGAAACAGGAGACGTCTCTTATGTTCTAAAACCAGCCTCTGGAGACTCCACCAGCTGAGTCGCAGCGACACCATCAGCTGGTTTGAGTCGAGCTGAGACGGGTCGGTTCAGACCGCTGAAACCTTTCTCTGCAACGGTTTCATCTCGTCCTGAATCTTTGGTCTAAACTGAGCTTAAACTCTAGTGCTCTTAGTACACTTTAAAGTTATTTTTCAAAGCATTCTTTATGTCTGTATGGACACTCACTCATTCAAAACAAGGTCAGAATAAGTATCTAGTATGAAAGTGAAACTGAGGTCATGTTCTCCTTTTTCTAACAGCTGCTTTGGCCCTTCATGTTTCATTTAGATAGCATGTTATCAGCTCCTCTGCCTCACAGCAGTCGGTGTGTTTGTGTGACTCTAAACAGTCATTTCCCTTTTAAATTAAAAGCATCAATGAATGAATTCGAGGGAGGATCGGATCTGTTATCTTTTATCTGTTTTCTGACTTTCAGTTTTGTCCCCGTATCCCCTCCCCTTTCTCTCTCTGTTCTCTCCGCCTGTGACTCAATGATTTTCATAGTAATAGTGAGACGCACGCAAAAACAGAGCTGGCAGGAGAATGGACGTTTCCACTGAATGAAACACAATAGAAGCTAAATAATTAACTCTGGAAACTGCGGACAAAAGACACATTTACACAAATAACACTGTGTGTTTGTCTAACCGGGGAAGTCACCTGGTCCTAAACACACACACACTCGCACACACGAACGTCATCTAAGTCACAATCTGACACAGGTCACATTTTGTCTTCTGTACATTTAAAGCAGGGGTTCACAGTCAATTTCACTAAGGGTCACACTGTATATACTGTAAATAGGAATCACATAAAGGGCCAGACATGTTCAGTTTATTCAGCTGCTTTTTTTTCATTGCAAAAAGTCAAACATCCTTTTCTTTATTATTACATGTCTCATATTGTCATCTCACTTACAGCTTGGTCGACATAAAGCCCCAAAAAAGTAACTTCATCAAAGAAAAAAGCGAAAAAAAACGTTAAACCTTCAAAAAAAAAAACTTCACAAAAACATCGGACAAAATGTCGGAAAACGCAGCACTAGGCTAAACGTTGCAAAAAGTGGCAAAAACGTTGAAAATATGCGGCAAAAGCGTCCGTTAAAAGTGACAAAAACTTCTGAAAAAGTGACAAAACGCTGAAAATGCGACAAAAAGTAGACGGGCCAAAATTAGTTGTTGATTTAAATATGATATATGCGGCCCGGATCAAAACCTGGTCGACATAAAGCCCCAAAAAAGTAACAAAAACTTCAGAAAAAGTGACAAAACGTTGAAAAAGCGTTGGACACAATGTCAGAAAACACGCTGAATAAACGACTGAAGAAGTTGAAAAAAAGTGGCAAAAGTGACAAAAACCAGAAAAAGTGACGTGGAAGAAGCGACAACAAGTAGACGGGCCAAGATTTATTGTGGACCTAAATTGATGTAGATCAAAATCTGCGAGCGGGCCTGATTTGGCCTGCGTGCCATGAGTTTGACACATGTGATTTAAATGCTGATGTCTTTTGAAAATCTAGATTTTGTCGATTACTTGATGCTGCATTGTGTCAAAATATTCCAATCTAAAAAGCTGACTCACCACAGTCGGCAGTAAATAATAGTTGTTGCTCATTTTATGATGCCAATCAAGGCTATAGTGGCTCTTAGCTGCCGGATTATTACTGCTGATCGTTAATGCACTGAATGGGAGCGCTGTGACAGAAATGCATCATTTCAGTAGTTTTTTTCATTGCCGCTGCACTTCATTACGCTGCTGACGTTTTGCTCCGCACTTTGGGTGATGAATGTGTTGGACTTTCACTTTCTTGCATATAATTGTGAATGAGCCTCCCTCCATTCACTGTTGTCACAAACGTAGATATTTAGACTAAATAAAGACAGAACAGAGGTATAAGTACATTTACATTTTAGAATAGACTTTATTGTCCCTGAGGGGAAATTTGTCTTGGGTATAGCGCTGCAACACAAACATGTAACAGAAAAAACATTCTACAATCGACTTAAAATCAACATAAACATAAGATCAACGAAGACAAGACAAGACGACATCTTAAAAAGTGACTGTAAGAATTAAACTGCTATGTGCAAAAGTGCTGGTGTGTTTATTGCACTTTGCTCCGTTGTGCTAAGACTTACTATTTGAGTTTGGCAGCTTGATAGACGTTGGGATAAACGAAAACTAATGTCTGTTTGTTTTACATCTCGGCACACAGAATCTTTTCCCTGATGGCAGAAGTTGATATTCAGGAAGGAGAAGGTGTTGAGAGTCTGCTTGTTTCCAGACTGCTTGCTTCGTACAGACTCTGTATGGGATTGTACACTCTTCTCATGGTATTACTGTCAGCTTTTTTTTTTTTACTCCCTTCAGGCAACAACTTAATCACATTTTAAACACATTAGTCGCAAACACATGAGCATCTCTGTGAGGCTTTAATGCTCAATTCACTCCAATAGAAAACAATTATTGAAAGGGTGAAAAAGGAGGAGAATGTTTGCTTTTTAAATCTATACCACTAGGACAAAACATGTAAAGTTTGTCCTGAGAGGCATGTTGATGCCTAAATGATCAGTAGCTGTTTTAAAGGTCCTATGACATGCTGCTTTTGGATGCTTTTATATAGACCTTAGTGGTCCCCTAAAACTGTATCTGAAGTCTCTTTTATATAGACCTTAGTGGTCCCCTAATACTGTATCTGAAGTCTCTTTTATATAGACCTTAGTGGTCCCCTAAAACTGTATCTGAAGTCTCTTTTATATAGGCCTTAGTGGTCCCCTAATACTGTATCTGAAGTCTCTTTTATATAGACCTCAGTGGTCCCCTAATACTGTATCTGAAGTCTCTTTTATATAGACCTTAGTGGTCCCCTAATACTGTATCTGATGTCTCTTTTATATAGACCTTAGTGGTCCCCTAATACTGTATCTGAAGTCTCTTTTATATAGACCTTAGTGGTCCCCTAATACTGTATCTGAAGTCTCTTTTATATAGACCTTAGTGGTCCCCTAAAACTGTATCTGAAGTCTCTTTTATATAGGCCTTAGTGGTCCCCTAATACTGTATCTGAAGTCTCTTTTATATAGACCTTAGTGGTCCCCTAAAACTGTATCTGAAGTCTCTTTTATATAGGCCTTAGTGGTCCCCTAATACTGTATCTGAAGTCTCTTTTATATAGACCTCAGTGGTCCCCTAATACTGTATCTGAAGTCTCTTTTATATAGACCTTAGTGGTCCCCTAATACTGTATCTGATGTCTCTTTTATATAGACCTTAGTGGTCCCCTAATACTGTATCTGAAGTCTCTTTTATATAGACCTTAGTGGTCCCCTAATACTGTATCTGAAGTCTCTTTTATATAGACCTTAGTGGTCCCCTAATACTGTATCTGAAGTCTCTTTTATATAGGCCTTAGTGGTCCCCTAATACTGTATCTGAAGTCTCTTTTATATAGACCTTAGTGGTCCCCTAATACTGTATCTGAAGTCTCTTTTATATAGACCTCAGTGGTCCCCTAATACTGTATCTGAAGTCTCTTTTATATAGACCTTAGTGGTCCCCTAATACTGTATCTGAAGTCTCTTTTATATAGACCTTAGTGGTCTCCTAACACTGTATCTGAAGTCTCTTTCCTGAAATGCAGCCTTGGTGCAGAATTACAGCCACTAGAGCCAGCTTTCCTCAGAACGTGCCATTTCTGTGTCTGTAGCTATTGAGGAGGGGGGGGGGGGGCTTGACCAGCTGCCATGCTTCGCTCGTTTGCAAGCCATGATGTCTCTCTCTTTCTCATGGGCGGGCCAAATTCTCTGGGCGGGTAAAGCTGAGAAAGGGAGGTAACCTTTCCCCTTATGACGTCATAAAGGGAAGATTCCTGATTGGCTCATCTGAGCTTTCATTTTCTCCAAGGTAGAGCAGGATACCCAGGGCTCGGTTTACACCTATCACCATTTCTAGCCACTGGGGGACCATAGGCAGGCTGGGGGAACTCATAGTAATGTTAAAAAACCTCATGAAGTGACATTTCCATGCCATAGGACCTTTAAGACATTTTAAACTTAGCTCTAGAGTTCCAGATTAGGGCCTTACTTTCATCATCTTAAGGCCACAGTATATCTAAAATAAAGTGCTGGTTGGATCGTCTACCAGCGTCTGAAACCTTCTTTTTAACCCTTGTGTGGTTCTAAATGTCTATATCACAAATATGGATTTCTTTGTTACTACCTAATTGTAATTACCCAAAAATAATACAGATGATTCCATACAACACACTTCACAAGTATGACAGAAGATTTGATCTCTACTTTCATTGAATTTTGGGTGTTTTGTAGCCTAGAAATCTAGACGCACCCTAGCGGGAGCAAATGTGATTTACAGCTAGGGTCAGTCTAGGAACTCTCCGTTGGCTTGCGAGCTGGAAAACCCAATTTTTTGTGTGGCCAATCACATCGTGTATAGAGTCGGTGGGCGGGGCTTATGGCTGCTGCTGCTGGCGAACAGCGGTCTTCTGGAAGACTTGGAGTTAAGCTTTTCTTTGACAAATAACAGAACGGCACAGAAGTCATTCAGTCATGACCGAAAGAACGAGGTCCAGGGTACAAGCGGCCGAAATGGGTTTCCTCAGGAGGGTGGCTGGCGTCTCCCTTAGAGATAGGGTGAGAAGCTCAGTCATCCGTGAGGAGCTCGGAGTAGAGCCGCTGCTCCTTCACGTCGAAAGGAGCCAGTTGAGGTGGTTCGGGCATCTGGTAAGGATGCCCCCTGGGCGCCTAGGGAGGTGTTCCAGGCACGGCCAGCTGGGAGGAGGCCTCGAGGAAGACCCAGGACTAGGTGGAGGGATTACATCTCCAACCTGGCCTGGGAACGCCTCGGGATCCCCCAGTCAGAGCTGGTTAATGTGGCTCGGGAAAGGGAAGTTTGGGGTCCCCTACTGGAGCTGCTCCCCCCGCGACCCGATACCGGATAAGCGGACGACGATGGATGGATGGATGGATGAAGTCATTCTTAAAAAAGGAAGATGTGTTCAGAGTTTTGCCCCCCCCCCCCCCCCCCCCCCCCCCGGATACGGCAAAAGTTTAATTTATCAACTAGCTCCGCCACCTTCTTCGTTGCTTTGCCTGGTTGTAGTGCTATCCTATTGCGTGCAGAGGGAGTTTAAAAGACAACCGTTTATCCCGCCCCTCAGATTGAGCCCTGTCAATGGGGAGTTCCCAGACCCACATCTGGATGGGGGTCTGGCTTGTCAGGCTAGGTGTTTGTTCAATTTGGTAGCATTTGAAAAAAAAAAATCTAAATGTTTCGAAACAGTATCCTGACTGAACGTTGACATACAGTATACCCTTCTGTGATTATCCTACCTTTATTATTAGTCTGAATAATTCATAATTTCTGCTTTTTTACCTCCAGGATTAGCTATAATGTCCTATAAATAAGGTCCATGAATTCCAAAAAATAAGTGTAAAACTAGTAATAAAGTTGTTGTTAATTAATGGTCTTTATGCATGGTAGTGAAAGGAAGTGTAAAACGGGGGGGCCAAAAGGGCTAAAAACATTGAAAAAAGTGCCATAAGGGTTGAAAAAAGAGACAAAGGCGAAAATGTTCAGTTTTGACCCGGGAGGACGACAAGTGCATGGTCCAATGGATGACAACACAAGGGCTAAGTGTGAAATTGGAGGATGGGTGTATCTGACAATTTTTGGTAACTTTCTGAAACAGACAACTGGACAATCACGGCCACTTTTTGCAGCAATTGGCCAAGTCTGTGAAGGTGAAAGTAGACATGATTTGAACTGTCTGAAAGTGTGCTCCGTTATCCCCATTTGGGTTGATTCTACAAAGACAAAGAGTTCTTGGAGGGAGATCAGGGAGGCAGCGGGATGCAACCCAAAGGAGGCTGTAATGGCAGTTTCTTTGCCCCACCTTTAAGGGTAAAAAATGGATATCTTTTGCTATTTATAGACCTTGCTTCCACACTACTCCGGCCACTACACTACTAGCCCCTAAAACTTTAACATTTGGAAACACTGCTGCCCCCTTTTTGGTTTGAAAATCTGTTCTTGCTTTGTAGTCTGGATGGACACAAATGGAGACATTTTGGAAACGATGACGCATGTCTTATCGGTTCGGTAGCTCACAGACCTTTCAGTGAAGTTCCACCTCGTTGTTAGCCTGACAATCCAGACCCACATCAAGATGTTGGTCTGGGAACTCACCATTAACAGGGCTCAATCTGAGGGGCGGGATAAACAGTTGTCTTTCAAATTCCCTCTGCATGCAATAGGATAGCGCAACAACCAATCAGAGCAACGCTAGTTGATAGATTAAACTTTAAACTCCGAACAGATCTTCCTTTTTTAAGAATGACTTCAGTGCCGTTCTTTGTTCTTTTCTCAAAGAAAAGCTGAACTCCAAGTTTTCCGGCCCTAGCCGATTCCAAAGACCGCTGTTCGCAGCAGCAGCAGCCATCTTCTTTGTTTTCAAGTAGCAGGGAATTCACGTGGAACCGTCGCAACTCTGCCGCCATTATGTTAAGCCCGCCCAACACGATGTGATTGGGATTTTGGTTTTTCCAGCTCGCAAGCCAACGTAGAGTTGCTAGACGACCCTGGCTGCAAATTACATTTGCTGCCGCTAGGGTGCGTCTAGATTTCTATGATGCATGTCAGTCAGTCTTATCGGTTAGTAGCTTTGTTCAAACATTTAGATATTAAACAAAGCAGTATCCTACAACTGATTTTGTCGAATATTTTTAGCATATTTCCAGAACAGCCATTGAGTTTTTGGGGGGGGTTTTCAGATTGGAAAGTGAAGACAAAGACCAGTTGGTTGTAGGAAGTAGTCATGATGTCAGAGTGAAAACACACCTGTCAATCACCTGATGAGAGAAGAGAGGAGGCTGTACCTGCTACTGAATCATTTTACTTTTCCTTTCTCACATGCAACAACCTGATAAAGGCAATGCAAGGCAACTTTATTTATATAGCATACTTCAGCCACAAGCCAATTCAAAGTGCTTTACCTTAAAGGAAGTTTAATCATGTCAAAGCACCGCCACATTTTGCCACACTGAAGCTCTCTGTTCTCCACTCTGACGAAGCATCTTCTGGCCAACTTAGAACGTTTTTTTATTATTTCTCTAACATTTTGAGTTCATCAATCGTCGCCAAAGTCCAGAAACCAACTCACTCTGCTCATTAAGAATGAAACCAGTCTGTGGGGCACTGTCACACACACACACACACACACACACACACACAGACACACACACACACACACACACACACACACACACACACACACACACACACACACACACACACACACACACACACACACACACAGACGCGCGTGTTCCAGCCGGGAAATCGAGTGTGAGCAGTGATTTACACTAAGAACTCATTCAATATATAATATCTCTCAATGCCTGACTCTCCCCAGACACCCATCACTCAGTGTGTGTGCGTGCGTGTGTGTGTGTGTGTAATAATACAGGCCTAATGGAGCCCAATGGGAGCTGCAGTGTTCCCTCTGAAAATGATTTAATTACATTTGCAAAGTGGATGAGTCTGGAGGGAGTGTTTGCTGAGTCAGGGCTTTGGACACACACACACACACACACACACTACTTTGTCAAGACCAGGAAGAGACACAGTCTTTCAATTAGTCTGATTGGCCGCTGCTGCCTGACGTCTAGCGGCAGTGTTTTATTGGCTCTCTGTTTCTTTCCACTTCTAATCTCTCTCTGTCTCTTGCTCTCCTTTCTCTTTTGCCTCTTATATATCTTTATTTTTCTGCAACTCATTCTCTAGATTGCTTTTTGTTTTTTTTACATCCCTTCCTCTTTACATCTTTAAACTCTTCTCTTTCTGCATATCTCGAACTCATCTTCCTCCCTTCTTTTCTGTGTTGAATCCTACTCGTGCATACGATTTATAATCATGTACAGTGAGTCATCAATCAATAATTTTCTGTACAGATGTTAGACTTAAATTGTGAACTAGCTAAGGATCTTTACTTAGGGTGCTTTCACACCTTGTTTGGTCCATTTAAATGTAAAGACGTCACTGGCCGCTATAGTTTTCTGTTTGTTTGATCTTTTTGGAAAGCTGTTTGTTAAATGTGTGTGTGTGTGTGTGTGTGTGTGTGTGTGTGTGTGTGTGTGTGTGTGTGTGTGTGTGTGTGTGTGTGTGTGTGTGTGTGTGTGTGTGTGTGTGTGTGTGTGTGTGTGTGTGTGTGCGCAGGTTCTGGGACTACAGCAGGAACCAGCCTCTCCTGGACACCGTGGAACATCACTCAGAGTTTGTCTGTGGACTAGACTTCAACCTGCACATCCCCAGCCAGGTAACCCACACACAAAAACTGCTGTTTCTACATTTAGGAGGACTTTGCGGAGACGCGGCTCTGAGAATAACCACCTTTAGCCTATCCCAATGACTAAGGGTGCTCCGATCAGGATTTTTGGGGCCGATCACCGATTGCTGGAAGACGTATCGGCCGATACCGATCACTGATCGCTTTTATGAACTGAACATTACGCCATTACGTAACAGTCACACATGTTTAGAGAATGTATCAGTAACTGTTTGGCTTTCTGTCCTAGCTCAAAATCTAAAAAATGTCCTTTCAATCACTGCAGACATTTCTTCAGCACACACACACACACACAGACACATACAGACCGACAGACACACACACACACACACACACACACACACACAGACACACACACACACAGTCACACACACACACTTACACACAGACACACACAGGGAAACAGCTGTTTGAGCGGCGCCGGAGCTGCAACCCTCCGCTCTGCCTTAGCGTTAGCTAACTTTAAAACTCCTCACACTCCTTTCTGTGACTAACCTTCAAATGTCTGATGAGGTTGGTGGTGTTGAAATGTCTTTGGAGCTTTCCGCCTCGTGGTATTTCCTCGGCACACACGTTGCAAATCGCTAATGTATTGTCTTTTTCCCAGATAGCAATGAGTCGGCGGACCACCAGCGGTGCTCCAGAGGCAGTAGAAGCGTCAGAATGGCGTAATCGCAAACACGTTTCACCGGTGCACCACCGGTGGCAGCCGCTTTTAAAAAGCGGTAGCCGTCTTCCTACTGTCTTCGTTCTGCGGCCGGCCGCGGGCCAACTGCTGTTCTGCCGCCGTTCAGACACCTTGTAGAACTGCCAGACCGCTGAATGTAGGGAGGCCGCCATTTTAGCTTCATGTAGAAAATGTTCTCAGGGGTAGTGCGTCATCTGATCGGCCTATCTGATCGGCCTTTATGGAGACCACCGATCAAACTATTTAAAGCCATTATCGGCCGATACCGATCGGTGGCCGATCGATCGGAGCACCCTTACCAATGACCCTTGGAGTTTTGTTTTTGGAGCTCGTGGTTTTTAGTTTCCAGCAGCAAAGAGGTCCCGTAGTTTGTATTTAGTTCTCCGTAAGGAATACACAATATCAAAGCAATGATATGAAATGAGTGTGTCCCGGCTCACTGAAGCTCTACATGCCCACAGAGAAACCAGAAAGCTCCCAGTGAGACTGGGGGCCAGATGTACGTACATTTGCGAACGTAGCGTTATCAGCGCCATGGCTCACCCGCAGATAGCGAACGCAATGATACCATAGTTTACGCCATATTTACCAAACCTGCAGGTCATCCGTAATTAGCGCCTTTCTCCGCCCACTATACCGTAAACTGTAAGTACTGGTGCTATGATACGGCTGAGTGCAGACTGCGATATTCCCACTGCTGATGCTATGACTGTTTGAAATTATCCTGATGCCAATATTTGTAATGTAGCGAGGAGTTTAACAACTGCTGGAATGTGAACTCTGAGTCGGAGATTCGATGTCATCTTTGATTTCTTCCAGTAACTGTAATCTTGCATGGCTGCTTAATCTGTGATCCTTGTGGCAAAACTCCTTTCAGCTCGTCTCCTTGGCCTATGTCTTCGTCTTGCTCGGATTACTGCTGTCATTTCACCAGGAGGCATATGTGAGGAAACCCGCTTCCAGGTTTACACCTGCTTTTAAGAGGCGGAGAATTTTCACCGCAAAATAGAGGCGCGCTATCACTGGCGGTGTTTGTACATACCGCGGAATACGTAATTAAGCGCTCTTTACGCTTCCCCTCCCATCTCTTTACGGTAAACTCCCACTTTCCCCGCGACCCTCCCATGAATAAATATGCATGACACGAAAAACGCAATTTGCCCTTTTCAGCTCCCACGACATGCAGTTTGCGCTTTTACATCATTGCGGCCTGTTTGTACATAACTCGCCATGATTTTACGCGCACGTTGCGACACAATTTTTTTGTTTGTTTTTTTTGGGGGGGGGGGGGGAGTTGCACTGGACAGTTTTGATCATTGGGGTGGTTGTTACCCCCCCATCCCCCCTGTTAGTTACGCCTATGGTGTCCACATCCGGTTTTCTATCTGTGTGTGTTTGCTGTAGCTCTGGAAATGGGGCCATCCATCAATGTGCCGAGGTTAACCCACACACAGCAACACACAGGGCTGTCGGGGAGCTGTGTGCTCCAATGTGTCCGGGGTAAAGAAGCAGTGATTTGAAAATGCCACACGTGTCTAATTCAGTTTTTTGGCTAATTTGGTTTGGCGGTGTCCCAGAGAAGAAAATGTGGTGAGAATAACAGCCAGCAAAGAGATCAGCTTAAGGATAAATGCGTGGGAAATAGTGACAAAAAACATACTAGGATCAATGTTGTGATTGGGACATGAGTGTTGACATCAGGTTTAGTTGTTTGCATATAATCTCTGCAGTTCTAGTTGCCATTACATAAACCTTTCTGCCTCTATACATCACAGCTTTACGTCGACGACATGATCCTTTTTATCAAGACTTTTCACATGAAACCAATAATCGCTGGAAAAATCAGAGTGAGGACTTTTTCCGGGACACAGATAAATGACGAGGTGGAAGTGCGTACGTGATAACGCCTCACCAGCCAGAGCTTGAACCCACAATGTCAAGGTAAACAGTCGTTTTCCCACGGCAACCAATCACATGCGTGCGTGCGTTTAATTAAGTAATAGATTATTAAGATAGTTGCAGATTAATTTACTTATTTAACTTATCGATTCATCTTTGCAGCTCTACTCTACTCCCAGCAGCTCTCAGTCTGCTCTTGTGTTGATTCCTCTGATATCTGTGCTAACTAACTTGCTCTTATCTCCTCTTCTTCTAATCACTTCCTGCCCCGATCACTTACTCTTTTCTTGCTCTCCATCTATCTCTCCCTCCCTCACACACTCCCTCTCTGGTGTGGTCTCTGGTCTTATCCAGACGTAGCCGCATGGTGTAACGGATCACCGCAGGCCGAACCACACACACTCTCACACACACAATTCAGGCATTTGTGTGTGTGTGTGTGCGTGCGAGAGAGAAATAGATAAGATAAGGTGATAGTAGATCATACAGGACTGCAGGATGACAACCATTCACAGGTCTGTAGGTTGGTCATTTTATACATTTCATTTCATATAACTGCAGCAGTTACATTTGTACTAGTACGCTGATACGTGATGCTAGAGCTGGGTGATTTGGAAAAAAACAAATATCACAATATTTTTTACATCAATGTCGATATTGCTGCGATATTGTAGGGTTGACTATTGGTGCTTTCACAAAACATTAACACAATGAGAGTTGGTAAAGGCAAATAATAGAACAGATAGAACAGTCTCGTAAGTTCAGAAAATTACTTGACTGTAAAGCAGCCTTAACAAAACAGGAAGACAACACCTATCACTATCACGATATTACAATATCCAAAATTTCAGACGTCTAGCCTCATATCAATGTAGATATAATATATTATATTGCCCAGCTCTACATGATGCTGTCTAAACACTTGTCTACAGAGTGTGATTGAAAGAGACTGTCCTCCCCCTGAAAAACGCTCCCATGAATCGTAATTTTAAGCCACAATTACGAGTCATATTTACGCTTTACAGTGCCGGCTCTCTCTAGTGGCCTCTGGTAATTATGAGGAGCAAAAGCAGGACGTAAGTTGACAGAGAATGAGAGCGCCGAATTCCGCGTAAGGAGGGATCAAACAAACAGGAGTTTCACCCAGGACATGTCCAGTGACAAAAGCAAAGTAAACAGAGTGATCTGGTTTATTGGCATTTCTTTAAACCAATCATAATCATCTTGGGCGGCGTTAAGCTCCGGACGGAGCCACGGTGCCTCTGCTAAATAGTCTCAGGAAGGAACTTGTTTTGGTGGAACATGTGTACGTTCAAAAGTAGTTTTAGTCGTGCAACAGAAAACTCTGATTGGACAGATAGTCTAGCTAGCTGTCTGGATTTACCCTGCAGAGATCTGAGGAGCAGTTAACCAGAGTCCTCACAAATTAGCCGGAGGTTAGAACGCCAACACAGAGACAGAGGAAGGGGACGGACATCCGGCCGAAAAGGACCGGATCAATCCCAGAAGTGGAACGTCATGGATACATCAGACATAATCTGATCTGGTTTGTTGGGGTTCTTTGTTTGGAAGGAAAACATGCAGATCATTGGCTCTTTATAAAATATGGATGGCCATGCTTTACATCAGGAGTCTCCAACCTTTCTTCATCTAAGGGTTACTTTAAAATAACGAAAGTGGCCAAGAGCTACTTGCATCACATCGCTTATATTTGTTTACATAACACACACAAGCTGAATGAAGCTACTGTTTGCTGAAATTGCAATAGCCAAAGCTTATGAAAAAAAAATCACGTCAAGGTTCTTTTAGTCCACAATGTTAGCTACCTCACTTTTAATATCAGGGTAATTTTGTGTCTCCTATCCGCGAGCTACCGGACACCTGCTCGCGAGCTACCGGTAGCTCTACAGCTACTTGTTGGAGACATCTGTTTTACATCATGTGTTTGGTCTGAACACACATGCATTTCATCATCACCGTATCAGCCTTCCCTCCGAACCATCAGGCTTTGGTTCCGTGCTCCTGATTGGATTTTTGAATCATTGAGTCAACAAGCTGAATGGCCTTTCCGAGCATGAGTAAGCAAAGTAGTCGTGCAGTGAGTCAGCCGTTGAGGAAAGGAATGCCCTTTTTAATTAACTTTAACAGCTGGTCATAATGGAAAGGCACACACAACAGCCAAGACTGCAGCAAAAGCACAAAGAAAGAAAGAGAGAGTGATTGAGAGAGAGAGAGAGAGAGAGAGATGTAATGAGGAAGAACACAAGAACCAAAGACTAAAGGGAATATAAAAGCAAGATAAAGTTCAAAGTCTGGCTAATATGTAACGTCTTCTTAATAATGAGGGGAAAAATGACTGAAGAAGCAATAATTAAAATAGGCTTGTGGCCGTTATGTACTCTCAGTGGGAAAGGCACACGCACAGTACAATGCACTTGTTATCAATGTTAAGTTGCCATGGTAACGGACTTTGTGACAGTGTGACAAAGGAGTCGTCACATGCTCGGGTTAGCAGCAAACAAAAAAATAACCTAAACCATTGCATTTGAATGCTTTTGTTTTTAAAATCCCACAAATAATGTATCATAGCACACAGGGCATACAGTATTTTCATTTATCCATTAACTGTTTTGTCTGTAAAATGTCAAAAAGTAGTGCAAGGGGACAATTTTAAAAGTCTTGTGTTGTTGCGGTTTTAAAAGAGGCTTATCTCCTGGGTTTTCTTTCAAACAAATTGTCCCAAAGAAATCACATGGATGTTCACTACAATGCTTATTGTAAAATAATCAGTTCACTACTTTCATTGAATTTGGGTGTTCTAATCAATTTTATAGCATTTGAAGAAAAAACTGTTGATAAAAGAACGTTGAAAAAAGTGACAAATGTAAAAAAAATAAAAGCTTTAAAAATTTTGAAAAAAAACACAAAAAACTTCAAAAGGCTCAGGAAAAGTCTAGAAGCGTTGAAATACAGTGACAAAAACATCGGGGAAAGTCGAGAAATACGACCAAATGTTGATAAAGGTTTTTCATTTTAAATTTTGACTCAGAAAAACAAAAAGTTGCAGGTTGACGGGAAGACAACACGAGGGTTATGATTTTGAAACGGTCCCAGTCCCACTACTGGTTTGGGTTCAAATCAGACTTTACTTCACTTCCTGAAGGTTACCACGTGACGCAGAACTTCACGTAGCTCTGTTTGGGGGACGGGACATTAACCCAGTTCTCCTGGATGATTGTTTGACCCATCCAGCCTCCGTAGGGCTCCTGCACACTGCCTGCGTGGCGTTTTCTATGTCTTTGCACACCAGAAACGTGTCTGACGCGGCGCTGCTGCTGCACTCAAGCAGTAGTATACTTCATGTTAAACAAATATATACTGAGTACTGACGGCAAAATAGGCTACAGAATATTTCATTCTGTATTGACAGTATATAATACATATATTGACAGTATGTAATAATTATTTATTATTATGTTTTTAATTTTACATTTATATCTGCATTTATGTCAAAACCTAGAGACTTTCAAACATCAAAATATCATTTATTAATATGTATTTGTGTCAAAATGATCCCGAGGCTTTGCCAGGCCAGGTTGGAGATGTAATCCCTCCACCTAGTCCTGGGTCTTCCCCGAGGTCTCCTCCCAGCTGGACGTGTCTGGAACACCTTCCTAGGGAGGCGCCCAGGGGGCATCCTTACCAGATGCCCGAACCACCTCAACTGGCTCCTTTCGACGTGAAGGAGCAGCGGCTCTACTCCGAGCTCCTCACGGATGACTGAGCTTCTCACCCTATCTCTAAGGGAGACGCCAGCCCCCCTCCTGAGGAAACCCATTTCGGCTGCTTGTTTACGGCCACTTTCCCCTAATTTGATCTCAAGTGGGCTGGACCGGTAAACCACTCCAGAAAGATCAGAAACTTTATCTGCAACAGATTTTCTTGTCGGCTTGATGTTGGCAAGTTGCTTCTGCTACAACAGCGTTCTAAGGCCATTGTAGGAAACAATAATAATGCTACAGACCTCTCTCTGTATTTCTCAGTATGGCTATGTTTACACAATGATGTCGTCCGGCGACTTACGCGTGGAGAGTGATACATTTTACGACACCGCTGAGAAACAGCAGCTTTCAGCTTTGGAGACAAAGAGGTAAATGCACGGCTGAAAACCCAAAGAAGCATCCACAAATGTTTGATTCAGGTCTGGCAATGCCAATTGGTACAGCATGAATTAAACACTTTTTTCACCTTTCAATTTTGGGCTTTAAGCCTTTTTATAATTCAGACTTACCAACAGAAACAGTTCTGTTTGAAACCAGGAAACAAATATGACAGGTAAAATACACTTTGACAGATTTTTAACAACCCCCGTCCGTCACAGTGATGGATTATAATTAATTATAGCACAAACCCTGCCGACATGTTGAAACATTTCCTCTGACCAAGCTTTTTTCTGATTGGCTGTGCTGCCTGCAAGTTTTTTCAACAGGAACCAAGTGAGACAGTGAGGACCAAGAATTCTCTCAGTTTGGATCCAAACCAGCAATCGTGTATTTATAATCCCTCTCCCTCATCCAGTAGGCTGCAGCTTCCTCTTCATTGTTTAACCAAACACAAAGCGGGTTCTAACACCTGTGACGGTATAAAACAATGGATATAATTATATGAATAACAAAGTGGCTTCATATTCCTCGTGGTGAAAGTCAAGCGGAACCAGCGTTTTACTTTGGAAGCTGTGAGAAAAGGGACGAAACTCATCAGCCGAGCTTTGTGTTCTGCAGCCAGGGCAGATGACGGAGAGGGAGTGTGTCGTTCAGATGATAGCCACGTCCCCCACGGAGGTGTGTTTTTCAGCCGATAGTCACGTCCCGCTTGATTATAGAGTGAGGAGAGGGGGGTGGGGACGCAGCTGTACTTTGTCCTTCACTGCATCAAGCTGAAATGTCTCGGTTTAGAAAGTAAAGAGCTTCAGACAGCTGAGAACATTTAAAAGAGGGTTCTACCTGCTAAAGAAACAAAATAAGCTTCTTTGTCTATTTTGTCTGGTTACAAAATATGGCTTTTATGCAGACGACACCATTATGTATATTGCTGTCTAATCTTTAGCAAATGCAAATTGAGAAACTGTTTGAGAAAGTATTTGCACTCTCATCTTGGTATGAGCTACAGAATCTCCTTAACCCTCCTGTTGTCCTTGGGGCAAATTTGACCCGTTTATGATTTTATTAAATTTATACTTTTTATATTTATAATTTATAATAATTTAATATAATTTATACTCTTTATTGATTTGGGTTTTTTTCAACCAAATTGTCAAAAATAATAACGTGGATGGTTCCAGACAACGTTCTTCACAAGTTAAATAAATGATCAGTTCACTACTTTCATTGAATTTTGGTGTTTTATTAAATTTTATAGCATTTGACGATAACAAATTTCTCCCATCTAGCAGAGAAATTGTATTTTGCATTCAAACGAATAGTGCTCTCTAGCGCCTCACTTTTTCAAATGTGTGTTGCAGCTACTGTAGCCGTTATGTACCATTTTTGCCGGGGCAGTGACAAGCGCCTCTCACTGATCTCCTTCTCCATTTCAGCCATAGACTTATATAGAAATGGACCAACATATCCCGTTGCTCTGGACGGAGACCAGTGAAGTCTGATAGAAGCACTTTCCCGGTGATGGCTGAGCGTTACTGCGCAGCCTCAAACTGAGCTTGATGACGTAGATGTGACGTGAGCAACGTGTCTGAACGTTGTAAGTCTTCTGGTAGCTGTGCCAAGAGAAATCTCAATCATTCCCAATCTATCAGAGACGGAGAGCGTAGGTATATGTAAGGAGATAACATAGGCACAGGCTAATTATTGCTAACTAAAATGATAGTTAACATTAGTAATTAAACTAAACAGCTAAAGTAAGTCCAAACTGCCTGCGAGCTTCTCCTGTACTGTACGGTAATTCATCTACTATGGTTATGACACAATCGTTAGCCTATTTTTACAAAAATGTTGTCTTTGTAAATTATAGAGTGTGGTCTAGACCTACTCTATCTGTAAAGTGTCTTGAGATAACTCCTGTTATGATTTGATACTATAAATAAAATTGAATTGAATTGAATTGAAAAAAGTCTGCTACGTAGCCATAACGTGAGGTACAAGGTAACGGAGCCTTTTATACATTGTCGTGTTTCTTTAGAAATAAACAACGGACAAATAAAGTCTTTAAACGCTTCAGATGTAAAGTTATTGGCTGTCAAAGTGACGCCAAAATGAATGTCAATGGGATGCTAGCGGGGGGTGATGGCTTATTAGCATCAAAATGGCGCCGTAGGAGGCTTCACTCTGAGGAGAGAAGCCTGGCCCCTTGGTTCCAGCTGGTTTCAGTCACGTGACGCTGGCTCTGAACGAAAATGCGTTGAGAATTATCTAGACAGGTAGACTAGTGCTGTATGTCTCTCAGTCATTATAGACAGGTAGACTAGTGCTGTATGTCTCTCAGTCATTATAGACAGGTAGACTAGTGCTGTATGTCTCTCAGTCATTATAGACAGGTAGACTAGTGCTGTATGTCTCTCAGTCATTATAGACAGGTAGACTAGTGATGTATGTCTCTCTCAGTCATTATAGACAGGTAGACTAGTGCTGTATGTCTCTCAGTCATTATAGACAGGTAGACTAGTGCTGTATGTCTCAGTCATTATAGACAGGTAGACTAGTGCTGTATGTCTCTCTCAGTCATTATAGACAGGTAGACTAGTGCTGTATGTCTCTCAGTCATTATAGACAGGTAGACTAGTGCTGTATGTCTCTCTCAGTCATTATAGACAGGTAGACTAGTGCTGTATGTCTCTCAGTCATTATAGACAGGTAGACTAGTGCTGTATGTCTCTCAGTCATTATAGACAGGTAGACTAGTGCTGTATGTCTCTCTCAGTCATTATAGACAGGTAGACTAGTGCTGTATGTCTCTCAGTCATTATAGACAGGTAGACTAGTGCTGTATGTCTCAGTCATTATAGACAGGTAGACTAGTGCTGTATGTCTCTCAGTCATTATAGACAGGTAGACTAGTGCTGTATGTCTCTCTCAGTCATTATAGACAGGTAGACTAGTGCTGTATGTCTCTCTCAGTCATTATAGACAGGTAGACTAGTGCTGTATGTCTCTCAGTCATTATAGACAGGTAGACTAGTGCTGTATGTCTCTCAGTCATTATAGACAGGTAGACTAGTGCTGTATGTCTCTCTCAGTCATTATAGACAGGTAGACTAGTGCTGTATGTCTCTCAGTCATTATAGACAGGTAGACTAGTGCTGTATGTCTCTCTCAGTCATTATAGACAGGTAGACTAGTGCTGTATGTCTCAGTCATTATAGACAGGTAGACTAGTGCTGTATGTCTCTCTCAGTCATTATAGACAGGTAGACTAGTGCTGTATGTCTCTCAGTCATTATAGACAGGTAGACTAGTGCTGTATGTCTCTCAGTCATTATAGACAGGTAGACTAGTGCTGTATGTCTCAGTCATTATAGACAGGTAGACTAGTGCTGTATGTCTCTCTCAGTCATTATAGACAGGTAGACTAGTGCTGTATGTCTCAGTCATTATAGACAGGTAGACTAGTGCTGTATGTCTCTCAGTCATTATAGACAGGTAGACTAGTGCTGTATGTCTCAGTCATTATAGACAGGTAGACTAGTGCTGTATGTCTCTCAGTCATTATAGACAGGTAGACTAGTGCTGTATGTCTCTCAGTCATTATAGACAGGTAGACTAGTGCTGTATGTCTCTCAGTCATTATAGACAGGTAGACTAGTGCTGTATGTCTCTCTCAGTCATTATAGACAGGTAGACTAGTGCTGTATGTCTCTCAGTCATTATAGACAGGTAGACTAGTGCTGTATGTCTCTCAGTCATTATAGACAGGTAGACTAGTGCTGTATGTCTCTCAGTCATTATAGACAGGTAGACTAGTGCTGTATGTCTCTCAGTCATTATAGACAGGTAGACTAGTGCTGTATGTCTCTCAGTCATTATAGACAGGTAGACTAGTGCTGTATGTCTCTCAGTCATTATAGACAGGTAGACTAGTGCTGTATGTCTCTCTCAGTCATTATAGACAGGTAGACTAGTGCTGTATGTCTCTCTCAGTCATTATAGTTTTTCAAAATGGCAGAATGACATGGAAGCCTCCGTGGACTTGCCCGTCCAATGTAAATACAGATAAGAAATTCTTCTCTTACGAGGATAAGTCAGGTCATTGGCAGAGGTCATTTCACACCAATGAGGCCATATTGTATTTATGAATGAAGACATTGATTTTAGCTAATACAATACTTAAAACACTACATAGTGTACCTTTAAATTAACAGAGGTGTATCTGGGATAAATAGGGACAGAAATTGCACCTGAACCCAAACCTTTATGATTTGTGCCCAGGTGTGCAAACCCCTGACTTCCTGTGTGCGTAATAATGGTCGTCAGGGAACCATTACGTTGAGCCATTAGAGGTAAAACCATCAGAATGGAGAGAAAAGCTTTCCAACCATTTGGACTAAATGTTCTCTTCCGGCAATTGTCAACATAGAAAAAACTGTCCGCTGTGCAAAGATTGGACCACAGACTGACAAACGTGTTGCAAATAAATATAAAAAATAGTACAAGGGCACTCAGGGAGCGCATACCTCCACCAAGGCCAAAGGACGCAATTTAAACAAAAGTAAAAAATAGTATTTGTATCCACTTCTTGAATCGATCCGCTCTAAAATTGAATTGGCTCTTCCTTCTTTCATGCTTCACCCTTTCACCAAGTTTCATGGAAATCGGGCTGGTAGTTTTTCCGTTATCCTGCTGATAGTTAAACAAACCAAAACAGAAAATGAATCCTCCTTGGCGGAGGTAATACGCATATAAATTATGACAAATGTAGAACTATAATGTGATAATAAAATAAAGAATTAGAGATTCTACCGACTCAGTGTCCTTATTAATACATTCTTACTTTAATGAATTCCCTCCAACACAAGTTATAATACTCAGCTTGGCCTTCTCCGCAAGGGAAACAAAAGGTCACAGTCGATCTGCATCTTTTTGCCTCAAGACAAAGTGTACATTAACAGGGAGTGATGAAAGCAAGAGGATGAATTACACCGAATAATTGGGGGAACTTTTGTCTGATGCAAACTATCTCGTAAGAAACTATAATCACTGAGTATGCGCTTTGCTTTTGGAAGCAAAGGAAATGAAGAATAAAAGGACAGAAGGAAGACTTTAGTCTTCAGAGTGGAGACCGGCGGCCAGGCGGCCATCTCTCTAAATGCCTTTTGTCCCAAAAACTGATAATGGAGGGTGATTTAGGTGGACCACTTTGACATAAGTGTGTACCTGAGGACACAGAGAGCCGAACATCTCGTCTCTCTGTTCTCTCTGACATGTCCACACTTAACCTGCAGCACCGAGACTACGAGAGAGCTCAGAGGAGCTTGGGTTATTTCCGATGGAAGTTCAAGTGTTTTTGCACACAAAAAAAGACCACACGGTCTATTCACCCTTTGGCCTCCTACCGTTGAGAGCTGAACACACCATAATTACACTGATGATATTGCAGTAGTGAAATTAGTCACAGTTGACATTTCTTTTCTCTGGTTAAACAGGATATCAATGAGATAGATAAAGAGGAAGCCTGCTGTTGATTGTGTGTGTGTGTGTGTGTGTGTGTGTGTGTGTGTGTGTGTGTGTGTGTGTGTGTGTGTGTGTGTGTGTGTGTGTGTGTGTGTGTGTGTGTGTGTTTGTTTGTTTGTTTGTTTGTTGTGTGTGTGTGTGTGTGTGTGTGTGTGTGTGTGTGTGTGTGTGTGTGTGTGTGTGTGTGGTAGAGTGAGTGAGAGTGACGGTGATTATCTTATCTTCAGAGTGAGTAGTGACTCTAATAATAATAATAATTTAGGGAAATGATTCTGGGGCATCGCTACAACGTGTAGTTACATTTTTTGAGAGGTGCACGTCAGGCTACGGCGTACGGAGTGTATCTCCATGCACCTACGTACGTAGCCACGGCGTAGATTTAACACAGAAGCATGAATTGGCCTTAACGGTGTGTGTTGTGTTGTGTTGGCTGCAGGTGGTGGACTGTTCCTGGGACGAGACGGTGAAGATCTACACGCCTGCCTGTCTGTCTGCTGGAACTCACAGCACAGCACCGTAGAACAAGTACTACTACACTTCTGAGGACGTGTCTGAGGGAGTCACAAAACACAAAGGAACTAAACATAGTTTAAACTGACATCAACCACATTGAACATATCGGCCAAAACAGGGGGATTACAACTTCTGTGTCCATCACGTGATGCCCTCTGACCCAAAACTACTTTCTCCCATAGACATGCATGGCGAAAGAGACATCTGTAAATCAGTGGATACATTTTTTGAGCGTCGCAACCACAGACTATAAACAAAGAACGACGAGAACGACGAGTCTTCCTACCACAAGTGAAGACAAAATCTCCCGGATACGGGCGCTGCCAGCTTGTGATTTTGGAGCCAGAGTCTGCGCAGTAGTTATCGGGCGTTGGAGCCCGCCCACACACCCACCCTACCAATCTGCAGTCAATCCCAGCTGTCAATCATGACGGTTTGTATAGCATAAAATAACTAATAAAAAACAAAATGCTCAGAAAAATGAACTACCTACTTGGATTTCTTTTAGTCAGGACCTGTAGCTCGCCATCTGTAAGTCCCCACAAAGTGTTATAAATACACACACACACTATCAACAGTAGGATTTGGGAAAAATCCACAGAGATTCCCAAAATGATTTAGTTTCATAATTAACAAGTTGTGTTAACTTTTCCTGTAATGAATTATGTAAATCAAGATGCTTTACATAATATCCATGTCATTATCTGCTTCCTCTTTATCTATCTCACTGATATCCTGTTTAACCAGAGAAAAGAAATGTCAACTGTGACAAATTTCACTACTGCAATATCATCAGTGTAATTATGGTGTGTTCAGTGCCTTCAATAAAGAAGCAAATATCACATGAAAAGCTCTTGCTGCATATTATCTTAGCTTATCGAAACATTTAGTGTACAATTTAATTCCTGAGATTAGAAACAAGATACACATACTAACTTTTCCCAGTTTGAGTTGAGTACCTTTAAATTGTACTTTAGTGTGCGCGATCACGGAAGGCTTGTATCGTGTGGATGCGGCGACAGTTTTGTTGTCATTAGGTAGAATTCCTCATGGCGGCGGCAGAAACTACGCACGCTTTAAGTTGTGGGTTCTTTAGATTGTTGGTAGTCCATATCAACACACAGCAGATTTTAGGCATGTTTCTGTTGTTTGCTAGAAGATGGAATAAAGAGGAGGAAACCTTCACGCAGCACAAGACAATGGAGAGCGAAGAGTTGTTTTCCCCTCCCGTGGGGGCGGGACTTAAATGCGCTTTGTCTCTATCCTCTGAAATGTCACAGATGATGATGATGGTGATGTGGTGTGTGTCGCACGGAGCTCCCCCACTCGTTCTCGCTGCAGCCAATCACAGCTCTCCTGGTGATGATGCGTGAAGGCTTCCTCTCCACCCTGCAGCCAATCACAGCTCTCCAGGTGATGATGCGTGAAGGCTTCCTCTCCGCCCTGCAGCCAATCACAGCTCTCCGGGTGATGATGCGTGAAGGCTTCCTCTCCGCCCTGCAGCCAATCACAGCTCTCCAGGTGATGATGCGTGAAGGCTTCCTCTCCGCCCTGCAGCCAATCACAGCTCTCCGGGTGATGATGCGTGAAGGCTTCCTCTCCGCCCTGCAGCCAATCTCTCTGCAGGGAAAAACCCGGCCTCGCTCTCACTGTGACACAAGAAACCCTGTGAAGACAGATTATCTATGCTACTCATCCTCTTCCTCCTGTTCCTCCTCCCCCACTCGTTTCTTTCTTCACTTCTTTTTGGTCCTCGGTTTATATCCTCCCTCCTGTGTTGGCATTCACTGTTTTCTTTTCCTCCCCCTTACCCTTTTATTTCATCCTCCTCTTTCTATCTTTTGTGTTTCCCCCTCTTTTTCTCGTTATCTTCACCTGCATTTCTTTCATGGTTTTCTTTTCCCTCTCGTCATCCTCTCTATTCCTTCAGTTCTCCTCCTTTCTGTTCTTTTCCTTTCTTTTCCCCTTATTTTAGCTTTAGCTTGCCTGTCCTTCCTTGTCTTTCCTTTCTCCTCACTCTGTTCCCCTTCCTTTCGTTTCCTTGCTTTTTCTTTCCATTCCTGTCCTATCCTCTTTCCTCTCCTCTTTTCTTCTGTTTTCCTCCTTTCCTCCTTTCCCTCCTAAAATGTCTTCCCATTTCTTTCACTCTTTTTCCCTTACCGCTCTCGATCCCATTCTTAAACCTTTCTACCACTGATGTGTTGCCCTTTTGATGTGTACCCTCCTGTTCTTACCTCTTAAATTTTACTTTCCTAGCTGTCCTTTCCTTTTTCTTTCTTCTCCCCCACTTTCTTGTTATCCGTCTTTTTCTTCCCTCCTCCCCCCTCTTCTTCACGCTCACACAGACTTTGAATGACTCTGCAGCAAACCGACTGGCTGCGCTGCAAAACGTTTAGCAGTTGTTTTTTTTTAATAGAATTTGAGTGTTGTACGGAAACGTCCCAGAGGACCGGTGTTCAGTGCTGCAGTCTGTCAGAGATCTTTAAACCCTTCAGTCTGACTGAGTTCCCATCGGAGGACTGAGGCCACGTCCACACGTACCAAAGCGATCTTTTTTCCCCCGTCTTCCCTGGCATCGTTTCAAGAATAGTCCAAACGGATCCATTTGTAAATGACTCAACATGCTACTTCATATTCCAGGCCTGTAGGTGGCGCTGTTTCCGCTACAGAAATTCACCAAAAACTGAGAAGAAGAGGCGGAGCATGCACATGAAGCTTGCACGCTGTATACAAACAGACAGTAGAAGAAGAAACCAAACACAAGAAGAAGATGACGAAAATGGCTAGTTCAAGGAAACTAGAAACTACACAAGCATGTAGTCCGCCATTGTTGTTGTTGTGAGACGTCGCGGGATAAGAGGTCAAAGGCTATGCAGCTTCGCCGTCCAAACAAAGACGCAAGGGTGCCGTTTGTGATTTTTTTTCACCCTGGGACCAGGTTTCAAAAAAGTGCGTCTTCAGGCAGTGTGTTTACAGGATTCATGTGGATGATCGGCCAAAATGATGCAAAACATGTTTGTTTATACCAAAAAGCGTTTCCATGTGGACGGCCCCTGAATCATGGGTTTCTCTCTCGGAGGTCTTATGGAACTAAAAGGATTTTCATTTAGGCTACATTCATATCGCTACGTTTTGGTTTTTAAGCAAGTTTTTAAGTTTTGAGCCTAAAATGATCTCGGTGCACCAAGTGCCTTTATCTCCAGTAGAAGAACTAATCTCTGTTTAAACTAACACGCCAACCAAACCAAAATATCTCATCAACATCCTGGTATACTGGACATAAACAGGAGGCAGCGTGGAGACTCCGCCTGTTGCTGGTAGTTGCCATGGTAATGTTAGTAGCAATGTCTCAGAGAACGAGACGTCGTGACTGATAAGACCCAATCAGGAGGAGAAACGTTGGCGTCAGTGTCGGTGTTGTCAAAGGTCTCCGTTTGGACAACACAACCCCGCAGATTCAGAACCAACACGGGTCAGAAGTGTTTCCAAATGTCTCCAGTTTAGGGGCTCGGTAACGCCAGAGCAGGGGGAATGAGAGGGGGAAACACCAGAGCAGGGGGAATGAGAGGGGGAAACACCAGAGCAGGGGGAATGAGAGGGGGAAACACCTGAGCAGGGGGAATGAAAGGGGGACACACCAGAGCAGGGGGAATGAGAGGGGGAAACGCCTGAGCAGGGGGAATGAGAGGGGGACACACCAGAGCAGGGGGAATGAGAGGGGGAAACGCCTGAGCAGGGGGAATGAGAGGGGGAAACACCAGAGCAGGGGGAATGAAAGGGGGACACACCAGAGCAGGGGGAATGAGAGGGGGAAACGCCTGAGCAGGGGGAATGAGAGGGGGACACACCAGAGCAGGGGGAATGAGAGGGGGAAACACCTGAGCAGGGGGAATGAGAGGGGGAAACACCAGAGCAGGGGGAATGAAAGGGGGACACACCAGAGCAGGGGGAATGAGAGGGGGAAACGCCTGAGCAGGGGGAATGAGAGGGGGAAACACCAGAGCAGGGGGAATGAGAGGGGGAAACGCCTGAGCAGGGGGAATGAGAGGGGGGAAACGCAAGAGCAGGGGGAATGAGAGAGGGAAACGCCTGAGCAGGGGGAATGAGAGGGGGGAAACGCAAGAGCAGGGGGAATGAGAGAGGGAAACGCCTGAGCAGGGGGAATGAAAGGGGGAAACACCAGAGCAGGAGTGGAGACATTCCTTTTTTTTAACCAAAACGTAGCGATGTAAATGTAGCTTTAGTCTGCTGCAAATTTAGAGAAATGAAATGTACAATGTGATGTGTCATGCAGATTATGTTTCTTTACCAGTGAAGGATTATGAGACAAACATAGATGGATTTTCATCCCATGAAAATGTTTCATGACCATTTAAGGGAAGGTATCTGTCTGTTTGAGGGGGTTTGTTGTAGACCAGGTTCCATGTTCCGTTTGAAAAGAAAACAGAGAGATTTTTTTACTTTATGGAACAAACGGAGCTACGTCACGTTCTAAGTCACGTGGTCACCTTCAGGAAGTGAAGTAACGTCTGACTTGAACCCAAACCTCCATCTTGTTATCAACTTAAAGCTACATTGTGTAAGAATTTCTCCCATCTAGCGTTGAGATCATGTATCGCAATTAACTCTCTTTCGCCACGCAGTTGAAAGTACGTATTGCAGCTACGGAAGCCGTCACGCTTCAAAAAGCAGAAGTGTACAAAAGGTCGTCAATCAGCCGCGGGTGTTGGGAGTGCTTGTCGGACAGTGGCGCGGACGCGCTTCACACCACGAGCGGGAACACGCCCGACGGAAAGGAGAGAGAGAGAGAAGAGACTGCAGCGGTCCGGATGATAATTAACTAGTTAGGATTTGGTGTGTGTGTCCAAAGCAGCTCCAATGTTCACTCTTCTTTCTGATGACGTCGGTCTCTTGCTCTTTTCAATATCCATTTTCTTATTCTGTTCCTGAAATTTGGATTTTGAATACGTGTGGTCCTCCATGTTTCCTTCTTCTAACTTACAGGGGCCGGGAAGTGACGTGCAGCTGAGAGTCGAAAACGCGAAAGGTGGAGCAGTATGTCCTGTATGTCCCTTACCAGCTAACGTATTTCAAGATGGCGCATGAATATGGAGCGTCTACACCAGTTCATGTATGAATATGGAGCGTCTACACCAGTTCATGTATGAATATGGAGCGTCTACACCAGTTCATGTATGAATATGGAGCGTCTACCCCAGTTCATGTATGAATACGGAGCGTCTACACCAGTTCATGTATGAATATGGAGCGTCTATCCCAGTTCATGTATGAATATGGAGCGTCTACCCCAGTTCATGTATGAATATGGAGCGTCTACACCAGTTCATGTATGAATATGGAGCGTCTACACCAGTTCATGTATGAATATGGAGCGTCTACACCAGTTCATGTATGAATATGGAGCGTCTACCCCAGTTCATGTATGAATATGGAGCGTCTACACCAGTTCATGTATGAATATGGAGCGTCTACCCCAGTTCATGTATGAATATGGAGCGTCTACACCAGTTCATAAATGAATATGGAGCGTCTGCCCCAGTTCATGTATGAATATGGAGCGTCTACCCCAGTTCATGTATGAATACGGAGCGTCTACCCCAGTTCATGTATGAATACGGAGCGTCTACACCAGTTCATGTATGAATATGGAGCGTCTACACCAGTTCATGTATGAATATGGAGCGTCTACACCAGTTCATGTATGAATATGGAGCGTCTACACCAGTTCATGTATGAATATGGAGCGTCTACACCAGTTCATGTATGAATATGGAGCGTCTACACCAGTTCATGTATGAATATGGAGCGTCTACACCAGTTCATGTATGAATATGGAGCGTCTACACCAGTTCATGTATGAATATGGAGCGTCTGCCCCAGTTCATGTATGAATATGGAGCGTCTACACCAGTTCATGTATGAATATGGAGCGTCTACACCAGTTCATGTATGAATATGGAGCGTCTACACCAGTTCATGTATGAATATGGAGCGTCTACACCAGTTCATGTATGAATATGGAGCATCTCCCCCAGTTCATGTATGAATATGGAGCGTCTACACCAGTTCATGTATGAATATGGAGCATCTCCCCCAGTTCATGTATGAATATGGAGCGTCTACACCAGTTCATGTATGAATATGGAGCGTCTACCCCAGTTCATGTATGAATATGGAGCGTCTACACCAGTTCATGTATGAATATGGAGCGTCTACACCAGTTCATGTATGAATATGGAGCGTCTACCCCAGTTCATGTATGAATATGGAGCGTCTACACCAGTTCATGTATGAATATGGAGCGTCTACACCAGTTCATGTATGAATATGAAGCGTCTGCACCAGTTCATGTATGAATATGGAGCGTCTACACCAGTTCATGTATGAATATGGAGCGTCTACACCAGTTCATGTAAGCGCAAATGTAAAATTTCAAACCAAGAGGAATACTTGAAATTGATGGTGGTGGTAAATATTCATAAAAAGGACAAGTTTGTGAAGGGCAATATAGATTTTGATAATGAACAACTACAGACGTTACACACTGGGACTTTAACTCAATAGTTTTGGTGTAAACCAGTGCTTGAAGTGGGAAACAAAAGGTGCCGGTACTCTCTTGCATTGGCAGATCATCATGACATTTGAGATTTCTATAGTGAAAAACAAAACTTGGAGATATTGCTGGTACAACAACAATTTATTGTCATTTATTAACAATATAAATGTATGGATTAATTTAAACAAGTTTACATAACTTTAGTGCATAAGCTATTAAAAAAATCATGTTTTCATTTTAAACATACATGTGGCACAGTGAATCCTTATTAACTATCTACGGATGACTAATTTACATATAGGCTAGTATCAATATTGTTTATTTTTTCCACAAATAAGCTGATTTATATTTGCTAATATGTTGGATTCATGTTAAGAGATTTAAATTATCAAAACAACTATTCATTTTAACAATAATTTGGTGCTCAAACAGATGCAAACAAACACTCACTCTCAGTGAGTGTGTGTGTGTGTGTGTGTGTGTGTGTGTGTGTGTGTGTGTGTGTGTGTGTGTGTGTGTGTGTGTGTGTGTGTGTGTGTGTGTGTGTGTGTGTGTGTGTGTGTGTGACAGAGACAGGGGGAACAGGGTTTATGCCAGACAGCTTCAGTCCCCTCTCTGTCTGGGCAGCTAGTGACGGGATGCTGCAGTCAAAAGAAAATAAAGTTTCTGACTTTAGTACAAAATGTTCAGTCATAATTAAAAAAAAAGATACTTTCATTTTAAAATCAAACCGTTTCTCATTCAGTGAAATAAGATTAGATAAACCTTTATTGTCATTGCACATACAACCACATTGTGAGTGCCACAATTAAAGATAATAAACAAGATAGACAATAAATAGCTAAAAACCAAGAATAATTTGAGACATAACGACTGGACAGGAAAAATATTTTACTACTTTTCTTAGAACTTATAGGATTTAAAATGTTGGTATTTTCTAAGATTGCCTAAATTGAAGAGACAAAATGCACAGAATAACAAATCCAACTGCACATTCAGCACATGAAACGACCAGAAAGATGTTCACACGTGCCACTTTTAATTGCACAATTGCAGAAATGTGACTTACCGGCTGCACTATAAACTATAAACACGTGATTGTGTTGCTACACATTCATTTAGGAAATCAATTTTAGAGTGAAATCAGGTCTGTTCCATTCTGTGTTTTAAGTTTTAAATGACTTAGCCTAATCTATAATAGCTATAGTCTGTGGAATAATGGATGCATGCATTTTGTTTTGTTTCCTCCCTGCAGAGAACAGTCTCGCCCCCCCGTCTTAATCTGCTCACGTTTTTTGAAAGCGTCTCCGTCCATGTCTTCTGTCTCCGCGTGTTAATTGGAAGCTAATGGGCTGTGCTCGATAAGGGCGGATCTCCCTCCCTCGTGGCCTGGAAGCTGATTTTTCTGATGAAATATTTCAATTAAAAACATCATCCGAGCCATTTCCACGCCGGTTATGAGTGATGGTGACGTCTCTGCAGGGCCGGAGTGGGACTCATTTTCAGCCCTGGTGTTTCATGCCTCAGACCGGCACACTTTACTTCACGCAAAATGTAAAATGTAAAAATGTCAACCTTAGTATAAGTCTGCAATAGCGCCCTGTTCTCTACAGCCTTGTAATTACAGTAATTCAGTGTATTTTTGGTAAAATATCACTATTTCCAAGTGTTGCTTCACAATGTAGATTTATTAGAAAAGTTAACATCTTAACAACAACCCAATGATGTTCAACAATATCAGAATCTATTTTCTGTGCAAATAAGTAATCACAGATATCCAAAACTTGAAATGAAATAAAGAACAAGATACCTTGTATTGCACTTCCTAATGACACCATAATCTATTTTTTCCTTTGAATAATATTTCATATAACTTTCTCTTCCATTTCAGTCGTGGGCTTTGTTTATTTACTATCATAATTTTGAGGATAAAGGCATAATGGGTCACAAGTAATATTTGGGCATAAAAGTGATTATACTGTAACTAATCTGATCATGTTTGCTTGTTCACACACTGATACACCAGCTGACAGTAGATGTGCCTTCTACACTAATGCTAACTGCTGGCTCTGCTTCTGAAAACTAAATCACATTTTATAAATTGTCATAATTCTCAGCACAAATCTCTCCTTTTTACAAAGCTTTCTGATCAAGTCAAGTCAGTTTCATTATGGTAGTGCCGAATCATCTGGCATCATTAATTATCCCATGGCATTTTTAATATAGAGCAGGTCTACACCACACTCTTATTAATTCTTATAATATTCACTCAATGAGCAACACTACCTGCCCAAACTGGAGTCATGGGCTCATATAGCTGGTGCTTGGTAACGTTACTGGCTCTTCATTGTTACTGTTAGCAGCAAACTGGACTAGTAGCTGCTGCTGCGGAGCTACAAGAAAAAGTCTGATTCATAAACATAAACGCTGGTTTGCAGTCAACGTTGTATTGTTTTGCAAGACCGCTAGCATCCTGCTCTTCTCCTAACTAGCTTAGCTTCCCCGTCTCATCGTCTTTACTAAAAAAGAAAAAGTGAATTGAACGCATCACTTTCTAGAACTCTCCTTTTTAAATCGTCACTTAGTTTTTCAGTGCTGTTTTGCGCTTTCTATTACCCGTTTAAAACAGCTTACTTTTGCTCTTGGTGGCATCCTCCAACAAGCACCAGTGACTGAAATGTAGTTTTTTTTTAGCAAGGTGTTGCTGTCGGAGGACTCAAAACATAAATACGTCATCATTAACCAGGCTGCACTCTGCGAGTGGGCTGCATGAATGTAGAGAACAGTGGGCTGCAAGAAAAAAGAAATACTGTAAATACAAAGAGTGGGCTGCGAGTGCAGTCAGCCTAGGGACAGCATGATATTCTATGAATTCTCCCGGTGCTCCGCCTGCGTCTCTGTTTTGGAGAGGGAGAAAGAGACTCAGAAATAAAAAACAGAAAAGATGCTCAGTTCTTCGAGTTAATGGCAAAACATCCAAACATTTGTATCTACAGAGAGAGAAAAAGTTGCAGTGTGTCTTTATCGATTACTTTTATTGTTTTACATCTCTCAGGGAAGGGAAATCTTAAAGGTACAGCATACAAATTTCAGCAAACAGTTTGTGTTTGTCCCTTTCCTGTGTCAACATTTGAACTCCCATTCTAATCATTTCAGATTAAATTGTCTTTCCTTTTTAGTTTGTGCATTAGAGTCCCAATATCTCACAGAAATACCAAAAAAAGAAAGGATGTTCAGTTCTTCTTAATGGCTCATTTTTATCTACAGAGAGAAAAAGCTGCAGGTGTTTTAATAATTTTTTAAAATATTTTTTATTGTTCATTTACTGTCTTGGCCGGCTACACACTGGATGTGTCACGTGAGCGCGTCAGCTGCGTGGCGTGTCCGTTTCTATTTCGGCTCCCATGTTAAGAGGTTAGAGCTTACACACGTCTCAAGCGCGCCGAAACCACGTGCATGCTAGAAATAGAACTGACGCCTATTTTTCACACACAAGCGTGTTGGAAGCGTTTCCAGGCAAAATAGAATATGAAAAGATGTTTATATGTTTCATTTTGACACAAATACATTTAATAAATGACATTTTGATGTTTGAAAGTCTCGAGGTTTTGACATAAATGCAGATATAAATGTAATATGACTGTTGATAGGTTAACAAACCCTCCAGTACCAGTAGCATCTGAACTTTTATCTACCAAGGCCTGCAATGATTTTGCCTCCTTTTTCGAAGACAAGATTCAGAAAATTAGACTAACTGTCAGTGCCTCCATATCAAGTAAGGGATATGTGTTACCACACTGTCCAGGCAAAACAAATTCCAACATCACACAATTTCATATGATCAACCATAAAAACCTGGAGGACATTATACAACATCTGAAAACCTCCTCCTGTTTGTTGCCTTGATATTCTACCAACAGACCTTTTCAAAAATGTTTCAAATTGTATGTCTTCTGATCTTTTACAGATTGTAAACACGTCTCTACTCTCAGGTATCTTCCCAAAGGCCCTGAAAACTGCAGTCATCAAGCCACTTTTAAAAAAGAACAACCTAGACACGGCATTACTGAGCAACTATAGGCCGATATCTAACCTTCCATTCTTAAGTAAAATCATTGAAAAAGCGGTTTTTCAACAACTCAACCTTTTCTTATCACTTAACAATGGTTTGGTTGCCTTCCAGTCGGGTTTTCGACCACACCACAGCACTGAGACAGCTCTTGTTAAAGTATTTAATGACATCCACTTAAACACAGATAGTGGCAAAACTGCAGTCTTAGTATTACTTGATCTCAGTGCTGCATTTGACACGGTCGACCATGACATATTACTAGACCGATTGGAAAACTGGGTTGGCCTTTCTGGCTCAGTCCTAAACTGGTTTAAATCCTATTTAAAGAATAGGGACTTCTTTGTATCTATAGGTAATTATACATCTGAGTATACAAATATGACGTGCGGAGTTCCCCAAGGCTCCGTTCTGGGGCCTCTTCTGTTTAACATCTACATGCTTCCACTGGCTCAGATTATGGAAAACAACAAAATATGTTACCACAGTTATGCGGACGACACACAAATTTACATAACCTTATCGCCAGGAGACTATAGTCCTATACAAACACTGACTAAGTGCATTGAACAAATTAACGACGGGATGTGCCAGAACTTTCTTAAATTAAATGAAGAAATGTTTTTGGAGCAAAAGAGGAACGATTAAAAGTCAGCGCTCAGCTTCAAACGACAATGTTAAAAACAACAGACAAAGCCAGAAATCTTGGTGTAATTATGGACTCAGACCTGAATTTCAACAGCCACATTAAGACAATTACAAAGTCATCCTATTACCACCTTAAGAATATATCAAGGGTTAAAGGACTTATGTCTCAGCAGGACTTGGAAAAACTTGTCCATGCTTTTATCTTCAGTAGACTGGACTACTGTAACAGTGTCTTTACAGGTCTCCCTAAAAAATCAATCAGACAGCTGCAGCTGATTCAGAACGCTGCTGCTCGAGTCCTCACTAAGACCAAGAAAGTGGATCACATCACTCCAGTTCTGAAGTCTTTACACTGGCTTCCTGTGCCTCAGAGAGTTGATTTCAAAATTCTTCTGCTAGTTTATAAATCATTAAACGGTTTAGGTCCAAAATACATTTCTAGTTGACCTGCTAGTCAACTACGAACCCCCCAGATCTCTCAGGTGGTCCGGGACAGGTCTGCTTTCTGTCCCCAGGGTCAGAACTAAACATGGAGAAGCAGCATTTAGTTTCTATGCTCCACACATCTGGAACCAACTTCCAGATAATTGCAGGTCCGCTGCAACTCTCAGTTCTTTTAAATCAAGGCTGAAGACCTTTCTTTTTGATGTTGCCTTTTGTTAAATAACTATCCATTTCTTATACTTTCGTTGCTTATTTTATCTGCTTTTATATAACTGTTTTTAACTGCTCTTTAATGTTTAATTTCTTATACTGCACTGTAACTTTGATTATTGTATTTTGATTGTCTTCATGTAAAGCACTTTCAATTGCCCTGTTGCTGAAAAGTGCTATACAAATAAAGCTGCCTTGCCTTGCCTAATAAAAACAAATCCATTTTCAAATACTGCACCTGTCAATACAGAAGGAAATATTCTGGAGCCTATTTTGCCATCAATACTGCCGACGTCTTTTCTGTAATCAGATCACTATATATTTATGTTTAACATGAAGTACACTACTTGATTTAAGCCTGTTAATTAATCCTAAACCTAAAATAAATTATAACTCGTTTGAAAGCCTTGTTTCTTAATCTTCAACATCCAACATGGAAAACTGTACAGCCAATTATATTTGTTGTTGTTTACCGAGCTCCAGGTCCGTATTCAGAATTTTTATCTGAATTCTCAGAGTTTTTATCATGTTTAGTCCTAAAATCAGACAAAGTACTTATTGTAGGTGACTTTAATATTCACATGGACGTTGACAACTGCCTTAGTATTGCTTTCAACTCACTATTAGATCCAATTGGTTTCAGTCAGAGTGTGCATAAGGCCACTCACTGTTTTAACCACACCCTCGACCTTGTGCTGGCATTGAAATTGAAGATTTAATAGTATTCCTGCAGAATCTTTTATTATCAGACCATTTTTTAATAACTTTCGAATTCTTACTACCCAACTATACAAACTTAGATAAAAGCTTCTACACTAGATGCCTATCTGACAGTGCTATAGCTAAATTTAAGGAAGATATTCCAACAGCATTTAACTCAATGTCGTGCTTTAATATAACAGAGGACCTTTATGTTAACTTCAGTCCCTCCCAAATTGATAATTCTGTAGACAGTGCTACGGCATGCCTACGGACGACTTTAGACTCTGTTGCTCCTCTCAAAAAGAAGATGAGGAAGCAAAGGAAACTAGCACCTTGGTATAACTCCCAAACTCGCAAACTAAAACAAATATCGCGAAAACTGGAAAGTAAATGGCGTTCCACCAAACTGGAAGAATCTCGTTTAGATTGGCAAGACAGTCTGAAAACCTATAGGAAGGCCCTCAGAAATGCCAGATCAGACTATTACTCATCACTAATAGAAGAAAATAAGAACAACCCAAGGTTTCTGTTCAGCACTGTAGCCAGGCTGACAGACAGTCACAGCTCTACTGAACCATCTATTCCTATAGCTCTGAGTAGTGACGACTTCATGAGCTTCTTTGATGATAAAATTATAACAATTAGAGATAAAATTAATCACCTCTTGCCCTCAACTTCTAACAGTTCACCTTCAAACGCAGGACTGCTAGACAGAACGTCAAGACCTGACATATACTTAGACTGCTTTTACCCTATAAACCTTCAACAATTAATGTTAAAGGTCTCTTCAGCTAAGCCATCTACCTGTCTCTTAGACCCCATCCCAGCGAGGTTACTTAAAGAAGCGCTACCCGTGGTTAACATTTCATTATTAGATATGATTAATATGTCTTTATTAACAGGTTATGTACCGCAGTCATTTAAAGTAGCTGTGATAAAACCTCTTCTGAAAAAACCCACCCTCGATCCTGAGGTCTTAGCCAACTATAGACCTATATCTAATCTTCCCTTCCTCTCCAAAATGCTTGAGAAGGTAGTTGCTAATCAGTTATGTGATTTCCTACATAGCAATAGTTTATTTGAGGACTTTCAGTCAGGATTTAGAAAGCATCATAGCACAGAGACGGCACTGGTGAAAATTACTAACGCCCTTCTAACTGCTTCAGACAAAGGACTTGTCTCCATACTGGTCTTACTAGATCTTAGTGCTGCCTTTGACACTATTGACCATACCATCCTGTTACAGAGACTGGAACACTTAGTTGGTATTAAAGGAATCACACTAACCTGGTTTAAGTCCTATTTCTCTGATCGATCTCAATTTGTTAATGTTAATGACAAATCCTCCAAGTACGCTAAAGTTAACCATGGCGTTCCACAAGGCTCAGTGCTTGGACCAATTCTATTCACCTTGTATATGCTTCCCCTAGGTAATATTATTAGAAAACATTCAATTAACTATCATTGTTATGCGGATGACACCCAACTATACCTATCAATTAAGCCAGACGAAACCAGTCAGTTAACTAAACTCCAAGCATGCATCAAAGATATAAAATCATGGATGACCTACAATTTTCTGATGCTAAACTCAAGCAGAACTGAAGTTATTGTGCTGGGAACAACTTCGAAACTTACTATCTAACGATATAGCTACCTTGGATGGTATTGCCCTGGCCTCCAGCACTACTGTCAGAAATCTAGGAGTTATTTTTGACCAGGATATGTCCTTTAATGCCCACTTAAAACAAACCTCAAGAACAGCCTTTTTTCATCTTCGTAACATTGCCAAAATTAGGAAGATCCTATCTCGAAATGATGCTGAAAAACTAGTCCATGCATTCGTTACTTCCAGGCTGGACTACTGTAATTCCTTATTATCAGGATGCTCAAATAAGTCCCTTAAGACTCTCCAGCTGATCCAGAATGCTGCAGCGTGTGTTCTGACAAGAACTAAGAAAAGAGATCATATTACTCCCGTATTAGCTTCTCTGCATTGGCTCCCTGTAAAATTCAGGATTGAATTTAAAATCCTCCTCCTGACCTACAAAGCTCTAAATGGTCAAGCACCATCATATCTTGAAGAGCTCATAGTACCTTACTGTCCCACTAGAGCACTGCGCTCCCAGAATGCCGAGTTACTTGTGGTTCCTAGAGTCTCTAAAAGTAGAATGAGAGCCAGAGCCTTCAGCTATCAGGCTCCTCTCCTGTGGAACCAGCTCCCAGTCTGGGTCCGGGAGGCAGATACTGTCACATGTAAGAGTACACTTAAAACTCTCCTCTTCGATAAAGCTTATACAATCCCAAATCAGAAAAAGTTGGGACAGTATGGAAAACACAAATAAAAAAAGAAAGTAGTGATTTCTAAATGTACTGTGACTTGTATTTCATTGCAGACAATGTGAACACAAAATATGTCATGTTGCCTAAGGGTTAGGGTTATGAACATTAAAATATTTAACAAGTAAGACATAAACTGAACAATTTTCACAAACATGTGACTAACAGAAATGCAATAATGTGTCCCTGAACAAGGGGGGGTCAAAAGTAGCCCTCAGTATCTGGTGTTGCCACCAGCTGCATTAAGTACTGCAGTACATATCCTCCTCATGTACTGCACCAGACTGGCCAGTTCATTAAGTACTGCAGTAGATCTCCTCTTCACGTACTGCACCAGACTGGCCAATTCATTAAGTAGTGCAGTACATATCCTCCTCACGTACTGTACCAGACTGGCCAGTTCATTAAGTACTGCAGTACATCTCCTCATGTACTGCACCAGACTGGCCAGTTCATTAAGTACTGCAGTACATCTCCTCATGTACTGCACCAGACTGGCCAGTTCTTGCGTTTGTTGTAGCCTTCCTGTACCTGTCCCGCAGGTGTGATATTCAGATGAACTGATCCTATGCAGGTGTTGTTACACGTGGTCTGCCACTGTGAGGACGATCAGCTGTGCTTCCTGTCTCCCTGTAGCGCTGTCTTAAGCGTCGCACAAGAGGTACATTGCAGTGTATTGCCCTGGCCACATCTGCTGTCCTCAGGCCTCCTTGCACCATGCCTAAGGCACGTTGACGCAGATCCTCAGGGACCCTGGGTGTCTTTCTTTAGTAGGAATGTCTCTTTACTTTCCTAATTTTCTTATAACTGTGACCTTAATTGCCTACCACCTGCAATCTGTTGTTGTCTTTTCGACCGGTCAACAGATGCATGTTCATTACTTGTTTATGGTTCATTGATCAAGCATGGAAAACATCGTTTAAACCCTTTACAATGAAGATCTCTAAACTAGGCACACTGTATAGCCTACATACTTACACACAACACAAACTGCTCTCTCTCTCTCTCTCTCACACTCACACACACACGCGGATGTAAGTATGTGAATAAAGCTAGGCGCACATACACACACAACACACTGCACTCACACACACATGCACACATTCACTCACCAATATTAATAACTTTTCACTCTCTCAAACATGCACACATTCACTCACAAATACACTGACAAATATTAACATACTATTAATTCCATGTGATAAATACACTCAGTCAATCTCCAGATTATATAAAGGTGGTGGGATTCAGATACTCTTAAATAATGTTTTTTTTTCTTTAAGAGAAGGAAAGGTTAAATGTGTTTCTGTTCCATAAAAGTGAGGCATGTTTGAAGAATATTATTTGACTTAGAAACCATTATACTTGAATTGTTTGAATGAATTTCATGATTTGATGTCATGTTTGAGGCATATTGAACAAATATGTATGCTGATTTATTGTTTGCCTAATATCAGTTTTAGGCTGTGCTTTTTTATCTTTATGAATTTTAACTGTTCAGATATATGTGGCTTGAACGCAATGTCTTTTGAATATTGAGTAGGAAAAAGATGCAAATAAAACTCAAGCAGTTCATAACCACTGTCTTTAGCTTGTTTAAAAATGGAAACTTTTGTATGACTTGACTTGTGACTTGCTTGACCCAAGCTATGACTTGACTTGCTTGATTCCATCCATCCATCCATCGTCGTCCGCTTATCCGTGGTCGGGTCGCGGGGGGAGCAGCTCCAGCAGGGGACCCCAAACTTCCCTTTCCCGAGCCACATTAACCAGCTCTGACTGGGGGATCCCGAGGCGTTCCCAGGCCAGGTTGGAGATGTAATCCCTCCACCTAGTCCTGGGTCTTCCCCGAGGCCTCCTCCCAGCTGGACGTGCCTGGAACACCTCCCTAGGGAGGCGCCCAGGGGGCATCCTTACCAGATGCCCGAACCACCTCAACTGGCTCCTTTCGACGTGAAGGAGCAGCGGCTCTACTCCGAGCTCCTCACGGATGACTGAGCTTCTCACCCTATCTCTAAGGGAGACGCCAGCCACCCTCCTGAGGAAACCCATTTCGGCCGCTTGTACCCTGGATCTCGTTCTTTCGGTCATGACCCAACCTTCATGACCATAGGTGAGGGTAGGAACGAAAACTGACCGGTAGATTGAGAGCTTTGCCTTCCGGCTCAGCTCTCTTTTCGTCACAACGGTGCGATAAACTGAATGTAATACCGCCCACGCTGCGCCGATTCTCCGACCAATCTCCCGCTCCATTGTCCCCTCACTCGCAAACAAGACCCCAAGGTACTTAAACTCCTTCACTTGGGGTAAGGACTCATTCCCTAAGGGAATGAGACTTGCTTGATTGTCACACAAAATGACTAAGACTTGCTTGAGACTTGAAGGTTAAGACTTGAGACTTGCCCATGTGTGACTTACTCCCATCTCTGCTACCATTCAACGAACACAAAACTTAAAGGTGCAGTCTGTGATGTGACCAACTGGAGTCAGAAAGACATCTGGCCTCTGGGGCCAGACCAGAACCGGTCACGAAAAACCTTCAGTATGCATGTGTCTATGTGTATGCATCTGTGTCTATGTGTATGCATCTGTGTTTCTGTGTATACATCTGTGTCTATGTGAATACATGTGTCTGTGTGTATGCATGTGTTTATGAGTATGCATGTGTCTATGTGTATGCATGTGTTTATGAGTATGCATGTGTCTATGTGTATGCATGTTTCTATGTGTATGCATGTGTCTATGTGTATGCATCTATGTCTATGTGTAGGCATGTGTTTATGTGTATACATGTGTATGTGTGAATGCATGTGTATGTGTATGCATGTGTCTATGTGTATACATCTATGTCTATGTGTATGCATGTGTCTATGTGTATGAATGTGTCTATGTGTATGCATGTTTCTATGTGTATGCATGTTTCTTTGTGTATGCATCTATGTCTATGTGTATGCATGTGTTTATGTGTATGCATGTGTCTGTGTGTATGCATGTGTCTATGTGTATGCATGTGTATGTGTGTATGCATGTGTCTATGTGTATGCATGTGTCTGTGTGTATGCATGTGTCTATGTGTATGCATGTTTCTATGTGTATGCATCTATGTCTATGTGTATGCATGTGTTTATGTGAGTGTAGGCAGGTAGATATACAGTACATGTATGTGTATGTAAACATGTATAACCCTTGTATGGTGTTTGGGTCTGTGGGACCCATTTTCAATGTTTGCTAAAAGAAAAATATGAGATTTATTATTTCTTCTAGCTCAAACTCATTGGCCTTGGCTCATTTTCTGTGAAGAACATAGAAAAATAACGTATGTTCAATGACTGTGCATGATACACGCCCCCTATACATAACTATTACATATGAGGTGTTCGGGTCTACTGGACCTGAGTGTATTTAATTGTAGGTGCTATGAAACTATGTTGTCTTTCTGCACCTGCTATTCCCACACAAAGTTACAAAATTGTTACATTTCAAGCACTTTCACCTGTTCTGATTAAGTTCTAAGAAATTAGCACCAATAATGATCCAAAATCTTGTTTCTATTTTTTTACCTTTTACCATTTTCGTAATTGAATTTCCTTGTTTTCTCACAAAAAACGAAAATGATCATATGATCATAAATGTGATCTCACAGGGGTAAATGGCAAATATGAACCATAAATGATGTATATATCATTGGTAAATGAGCTAAAGTAAACATCTATTAAGTATTTTTACATAAATTGTTATGGCTGTATTGATTTAAAAGCCTAATAATGTGGTGGGTCCACCAGACCCGGGAACATTGGCTGTGTAACAAAACTATGAACACCACACAAGGGTTAAATAAGTGAAGCATCACATTTTCTTTTTATTTAACTAACTAAAGTATAAAAATAGAAAAAGGGGGTAGGACCAGAAAAGTATTTTTTTTAACTCCTTCCTACTCCTTTTAGAAAATGGGAATTTCTTATTTGAATCACTTCCAATAATTTTGGAAGATTGTGCTGAGATGTACATGTCCTTATAAACGCTAAAGGGTCCTGACCAAGCAGCATTGTGACGTGTGATGTGATGAGTTCAGGAATCGTTTACATTTTCTGGTTCCACAGTGAGATTGTTTCTGTTTTTTTAGTTTTGTACTGCTGGTCGAACAAAACAACGCGTGCGAAGACTTCATCTTTGACCCCAGACAAGTTGTGTCAGACATGTTTCACTTTTTCATTTGATTTTTTTGAGAGGAAAATGATCACTAATTTTTATATATATATATATATATATATATATATATATATATATATATATATATATATATATATATATATTTCTCTAAACAACCTTTTCTCCTCCTGGTGTTCTGTGTCGACTCGTACTGGATGTTCTGAGCTGCTTCTTTGAGCTTAATGTGCTTTTACAGAAACTGTTGATAATTTGATCTGGCGTCTGTTAATTTTCTGATTTATTTCATGATTTAAATCCTTTTATCTGTCACGCCAATAAAGATTTGAAGTGAACTAAAATGAACTGAGAAGACAGAGAGAGACGCTACAGTGAGCCAAAGACAGAGACGATCCAACTCACCCCCAATTTATACGACTGCGTAACAGCTGCGTAACAGCTGCGGAACGGCTCCGCTGCGTGTCTGCTCCGTGGTCCGTCAATACTCACCAGGTCCGGATTTGTTGTGGCACGGCTGCGGCCATGACTGACAGCTGTAGTCACGAGGACCCACGAGATCTCGCGAATTCACGCAGAATAGAACCACAAAACCACCAACAGTTTGTTTCTATTCCGAGGAGTCGAGAGGAAACAACTCTGTGCTGTGTTTTCAAGGTGTAGTGAAGGGAAATATGATCCGCCGTGAGCACGGTGTATTTTATTTTGAAAATTAACCGGATGTTTTATTTTGTATCTGTGCTTGACTTCCTGTCCCACGCTAGCTGCGGAGCTCTCCGGCGTCCGGCAAAAATAGAAGCTCTGTGTATCTACTCCGGAGGTGCAGGAGTCAGGACGCAGCCGTTGGAAATACACACATTGACTTTAATGGAAACCGATTGACTCCGCCGGCGTTCCGCAGCCGTTCCGCAGCCGTTCCGCAACCGGTGTAAATTGGGGGTCAGATTAACTTCCTGTCTCTGTGTCCCGTGGGTTTGTCCACGGCCACGCCTCTTTAGGAGACTAGCGGCAGGTCCGTGTGGATTGATTCTGTCGGGAGAAGTGAACGTGAACACAGATTGTGAGCGATTCTTCATCACGTAGTCACCAAAGTAAACATTGGACACATTCAAAGAAACACAAAGAACAAAGAAAACAAAAGAAATCATAATAATAAATAATAAATAATAAAAACAAAAGCTAATGATAAACAAATCTGAATTCTTAACTTTTAATAAAATAAATAATGATTTCATAACAATATGTTGTCATGTAATTTTTTAATTTTCATGATTTCCTAGCTAACGTTATTAGGGCAGTTAATATAATTGCTTGCGCTAGCTACCTAGTTAGCGTTAGCTAACGTCAGTTAGCTGCCATAACCGGCTAACCGGGCAAGCTACCCACCAGCAGCATCGCGACAGGGTAAGTGAATTAAAACAATGTCTGAGTTGAAAACGCATCTTGTTGTCACGTAATGGCCCAGTTCATGTTGCACAGACATTTTACTTACATTTTGTGTCTGTTAAGAGGCACAAAGGCGCTCTAAAATCTGCCCTGACAACTGCTGTTTTAGCTCAGTGGAAGCTCGTAGACGTAGCTGCAGCTGCTCTGTGTTGCCTGCACCGATTGGGGTCGGGTTTTTTTCAATCGAAAGTACACGCATAATTATAGCGATCAAGATTAAAATAACAATTGGCCGGAATTCTCATTTAAACTAGCAAAGACATTTGAGTTAGGCTTTGTGCTGTGCCAGGTGCGAGATAGGGCCCTTAATGTTATTTTGACCTCTGACCTGGAATAAATATCAGATGCGGACCAGGAAGTGTGGACCGTTTCCTACCATTCTATTCTAATAATCTATCTTTAGTTTAGAGGTTCTTTGATAAAGACAACCAGTAAGAACGCACATGTTGTAAACCATTTTGTTCTCGTGCCGTAGTCGGTTTGTGTTTGTGCCAAATGTCGTACAGATATTCCCGTTCCCCAGAAGATGAATTCTACACACTTTGGACTGATCTACTGAATATTCCTCCATTGCCAGACCTTCCTCCACAGCGCTGCGGAGGAAGGTCTGGTTAGTCCACACAGCATTCCTGGATGGGAGGAAAACATGCTCTGGTTTATTGGCATTTCTTTAAACCAATCAGAATCGTCTTGGGCGGTGCTAAGCTCCGGACGGAGCAACGGTGCCTCTGCTAAATAGTCTCCGGAAGGAACTTGTTTTGGTGGAACATGTGTACGTTCAAAAGTAGTTTTAGTCGTGCAACAGAAAACTCCGATTGGACAGATAGTCTAGCTAGCTGTCTGGATTTACCCTGCAGAGATTATTAGTATTTCTGATACGTCAGAAGTAAATGTTATTGAAAATGTAGCCCTGGTTGGGAATCACTGCCCTACTGTACTGTTTATGCAAAAGAGAGTGAACTGCTTCCATTCGTTGGACTATTCTGAAAGTAAAAGATAAATGAATGTATCTCAATGAGACGGATTGTTTAAAGTTAGTCCCACTATATTTGTGTTTGTGGTTTTATTGGCTACATTTATGGTTTGTCTGCATGCTGGTATGGGTTCATGGTTGATTTCTCCCTCCCTCTCAGTCTCTCTCTCTCTCTCTCCCCTCTCTCTCTCTCTCTCTCCCTCTCTCTCTCCCCTCTCTCTCTCTCTCTCTTACTGTCCCTCCCTCTCTCTCCCTCCCTCTCTCTCTCTCTCCCTCTCTCCCCCCTCTCTCTCTCTCCCTCTCTCTCTCCCCTCTCTCTCTCTCTCTCTCTCCCTCTCTCTCTCCCCTTTCTCTCTCTCTCTCTCTTACTGCCCCCCCCTCTCTCTCCCTCCCTCTCTCTCCCTCCCTCCCCCCCTCTCTGTCGTGCAATCAGCCAAGAGGCTCTGCGGCAAAATGCCCCCCCCCCCCCCCCCCACCCTATGCAGCCTCTCAGAGGACGGCCTCCCCTCTACTGTACACCTCCCGCACATCTGCTGCGCGTCTCTGTCCTCCGCTGCAGCTTCTGTTCGCAGGGAACCACTCTTCTCCTCTTCTTTTTATCACTCTTCCTTTGCGTGTGTATCGCTCTCTCTCTCGCACCTACCGGACGTTTTCTTTGTTTCCTTTTTGGAACAGAAGCGCACAGAAAAAGTCCCTGATGAAGTATCCTGCTGCTCGTAATGAGTGAATGGAAACTAATTCAAACAACGGCTGAGTTTCTGAGTGTTTTACCTGACTGCAGCTGACACAGAGGAGCTGGACTGAACTGCATTTTGAACTAAAGAAGAGTCAGCAGAAGCTAACGGCGGATCTCATCGTGCGCACCAGTCCCTCTTTTCTTTTCCTACCTCCCGATCTCACTTTTGCTATTTCTCTTCCAAAAAACTCCTGCGTGCAGATTAATTTCCCCTCACAAACGTAGGCTTTTTGCAGCCCTTCCTTTCCTTCCGTTTCTCCAACCGGCAGCAGTGCGTAAAAGCCAAACCGAAGCCTTCCCTTTTTATCTGAAACAGGGAGCACCGTGCACAAACACTACTTTCTCTCTTATGTATGACTGTCTCTAAAGCGAGCAGCAGCAAAGCATCATGGATGTGGTTAAGAGCCGTTTTTTGGGGATCGCCGTGGCCGTTGCGCACGGCTTTTTCTCCGGCTCCCTGAACATTTTGCTCAAGTTTCTCATCAGTAATTATAACTTCAACTTCCTGACGCTCATCCAGCTGCTGACCAGCAGCACGGCGGCGTTCACCCTGGAGGTGCTGAGGCGGCTGGGGTTGGTCAAAGTCCCGCCGTTCAGCGTGCAGCTATCCAAGGTAAACAAAGAAAGTGACCAAACACTCTGACATCGTAGTTTTGGTTTGATTTTGGTGATTCCCAAACTGGGGGATTTCCAGAGGGGGCTTGTAGTTGCAGCAAGGGCTTTGGGTTCACAACATTGGGATCTCCACTTTTGGGCAAAGTAGAAATTTTGATCGTCAAACACTTTATTTTCTGCATTCTGGTGAATTTTTCTGCAACAATTTATAGAGCAAATGTCTTTATGTAAAGAAAATTCTAATAGGTTTTGGGGAGGGGGGTGCACCTATGAGTTGCAGTGTAGCATGATCGTTTTACTTTGTAAATTGTACTCTTTATCTCTGCATATTATTATTGTATCAAGGCTGAAATTATGTACAAAAAGTATTCTGATCTGGCTTCCTGGAAACTCTTAAAGCTCCTTATTCAGAAGTGTAATTATGTAATTAGCATATAATTGACCTAACAAGACACAAATAACATACATAAATATTATACTGGTTAATTAAATTAGGCTAAAATGACTAAAGTAGATAATAACATCCACAGCTTTGTATTTATGTTGTAATCAGCCTGTCACGGGTACAAAGGCGGATTCAAATGCAGAATGCAGATTTAAAAGATACGTGGATTTATTGTTCAGAGAACAATGCAGGCAACGGTACAGGTCCAACAGGCATTGAAATAAAGTCACAAGAGTTTCTGGTTCTCCTTCAGGCTGAGGAATGACACGACTAGGAGATGCAGGAACAGGGTCAGGCTGGTTGATGAAAAAAGCACCTGTAGCCAACATGCTAGCAGGCCGAGCAACAGGCAGGCTGGTGGGTGCTAGCTGACACTGAGGTAGTCCGGGGATCTGAACATGAGCATTGGCAGAGCTAACAGGCTAACATGAATTCACAGGGCTCTCAAGTTTTGAAGACAGGCAAGAGTGACATCTCCCCCCCCCCCCCCCCCCTCCACACACACACACCCAGCGTGTTAATATCCAGTGTATGTTCATTATAGCTTCCAGTTTGTAGATGTTAGTTAGATGGCACCAACATTTGGTCTAATCATAACTGGCCTGGCAACCCAAAGGACAGGGTTCTGGTTCCAGATTTGTTTGGTGACTTATGATGGGGGGTTCTGGGGGTCCACCCCCAGAAAATGTTGAGCATTAAACACTTCATTTCCTTCATTGTGGTGAATTTCTATGCACCTATTAGTACCTTTTTCTGAATCAATATGCTGAAAATATCTTTATGTAAAGGGACACAAATTACAATTTAAATATAAAAAAACATAATGGAATATATTGCAGTAAGGCTCTCATGTATTCTGTATTGCTTTCAACTATTTATTCTCCTTTGGATCAACTTTCCTAATTATATCTGAGTCAGCACACATGTAGCTTAGGCAACATTAACTCTTACCTTCTCTTTTGCATCTTTTGTTGGGGAAGTAACCTCCTTAAATGTGCATATGACAATGATTCACCTCAATTATACATTATTCATTTTAATGGATTAATAAACCCCTGGACTTTAATATTTCAGATGTGTTTGAGCAAGATTTCTGCTCATGTCCAAAACTTTTGCGCATTCAAAATATAACTCATCCCATGTTCTCTGAGATTTGGAGGAGTCGTGATATTTTGTGAAAAATAAAGTGATAATAGGAGATTACAAGAACACAGTCACACGTTTCAGAAAATAATCCACCTGCACAATAGTCTGCTGTGCATTACGTGATATCTCTGCTGATACGGTAGATCTCAGACCTTCTGACAGACCATAGATCCCCGTCTGGGTCTCTGGTCTCTAAACGAGACTACGTTTAGTGAAGGTCTGAACGCTGCTGTACGTCGGAGGTGGAGAACAGAAACTATACGGCAGAATTAACGGAGCTCAAACGTGACACATCTGCCGCAGCATCTCTACAGCAGAGCGCATCAATAAACCTGAAGCTGCAGCTTTTTACAGTGAGAGTGGACACTAAGAAACGTTTCATATTTGTCAGTCAACTTTTCAAAATACATTCAGGTCGTGACAACAGACCGAAATGAGTGACGGTCACGCTCAATGCGTGACACTTGAGAGCCCTGAATTCAGTCCATTAGCAGTTGAAAGAGTGGGAGTGGAAATGAAGCGTATATTGCCCAGGGAGGAACAGAGTCCTTTAACTACGTTTTTTTCAAAACTTTCTCACAAGCTAATGACAGAATAGCTTCCTTCAGGTACTCACTGCTAGCCTCCTTCCACATGGACTTCAAGGTCACCAAGTTCATCCGAAACAGTCTTTGCTGGATACATACCGGAGTCGGCTGAGTCCATCTTGTCCAGACGCAGAATGCAGACTTAAAAGATAAGTGGATTTATTGATCAGAGAACAATGCAGGCAACGGTACAGGTCCAACGGGCAGGAGACGTGGTCGATAATCCAATAATGCATAACGATTCATCTTTAGCTAATGATATGTTGGACTCATGTTTATGTATATTTTCAGACATATTAACCTTGAACAGTAAATTTCCCCACCTCCCCGCAGTACCTCTGAGGGTCCCTTAAAGGCCTCTTTACAGTTGCCGTTCACGACCTATCGCATGACAATGTGACGTCAAAATGACGTAGATCTCGCTGCCGCGCCACTCTATTTTGTCAGTGCACGACAAAGCAGAAACAGGAAGCATGAACGAGCTCCTGGGAAACCAGATGCCAGGACTCGCCGACTGACTGCAGGTCTCTCTGGTAAACTTACTGGGTTAAGATGAGTTCTTTTATGTGAATGAAAGGCTTGATCCCACCAAGTAGGTCATTGAATCGTTGAGCAGACATTCTGAAGTATTCTAAGTGCTTCTCTTCGTCTATCATCCTCATTGGTTTCACGAGGATATTGAACTCCCCATATTTATGTCTGGCGTTATTCAAAGGACGAACAGTCCACCTTCTTTTTCTTTGTTTCTTTGCAAGCAGGCTCAAAAGCTTTTTTTTTTTTTTTTTGTTCTTCCTCATCCATTGACTCCAATATCATCTTATTCACTGTTGACATTGACATCAACGCTGCCGCCAGTTCTGCCATTGTTTACTTTTTTCTTCTTCTTCTAGTCCGTAGAAATAGCAAAGTCTGTAGCCTTTCTTCAGTTGTGACACCTCTGTTCAGGAGAAGACTCCAACTAATGTCGCAACCACCACGTGTGAGTATAAATAGTTACGGCGCTCCCATGACGTCACACTGTCACACGACAGGTCGGGAATGGCGAGTATAATTAACGCTTAAGGGTCCCGGACCTCTGGTCGAAGATCACATGCTGTGTCTTCTGTGTAAGTCTTTTTCTTCCTGCTGTTTTTTAATCACACATGGAGGACTTTGCTCTTCTAACACAAGAGGAGACCTCACTCAAAATAAACAGGAAAGAAATGTATTCCTTGACCATATTTTTTTAAGCTGAGCTGATTTAGTTACTTTTTTTTTTGAAAATCTGATTATGTAATTCCGATTACATGTAATCAGTTACTACCCAATGCTGAAAATCCGAGACTGTCCTCCCCCGAACAACGACCAAATAAGTAGTTTGTCCCAGCATCATTCTGACCTACAGTATATTTAGGTTGGTAGTGGCAGCGCCCTCTAGTGGCCGTTTTTTTCTGCGATGGCCCCGCCCCTGTATCAGCCATAACTACAATAGATAACTTCAAAATAGAATACAAATGCCTAGCCTGTATGTCCTGCTACCCTTTACCTGGCTGGATACGCTAACACAGGCTTTACCAGTGTTATAAAGAAATCTGTGACCCTTCAGTGTGTGCTCTGTAGCGCTGTCTACCTGCCGCAAATCATTTTGTGACTTTGAGGGGAAAATGCTATCAAATTTAATAAAACACCCAAATTCAATGAAAGTGGTTGAGAATTGTGAAGAGTAATGGTTGTATGGAACCATCCATGTTATTCCTTTTGACAATTTGGTTGAAAGACAACGCAAATTTGTCCTGAGGAAACAGGGGGGTTAATAAAAACTATATAAAAATAGCGTTCTTTTCACTGTTAGTCTTGTTTGCTGTTACAGGTCATTTATGATCAGCAGATGTAACATTACACAGTTTCAGAAACCTTACATGTGATTACTAACAATGTATTTAAAACTGCGACCGTTACCTTCTCTGGTTTAGATATGAGGACAGAAAACGCTCCTGTGGGTCGTATTAGAGGGGAGCAATGAACGGCCGATATTGTCGTATGGTTTGGAGGACTGGTTGGAAAATTATCATCATCAAATCAGTCTAAACACTCTATGCCTTTTTGGATTACAGTAATATATCACTGCCTTTAACCTGCAGCTAGAAAATGTGTGGATATTGTGGTTAGGTAGATTATTACTAATAAATGATTCAAAATTAAAGCACAACCTTCATTTTATTACCATTATCATTTGGCAGAGGTGAAAAGGTTTCTCCTTCATTAGTACATTGTTGCATCACTGCAATATAATTATAATGATTTACATTTAATGTTTGGAATGGGAGAAATGTGCATGATAGTTTCAACAAAGGGTGCTCCGACTGATCGGTCACCGATCGGTATCGGCCGATAATGGCTTTAAATAGTTTGATCGGTGGTCTCCATAAAGGCCGATCAGATAGGCCGATCAGACGACCAACTACCCCTGAGAACATTTTCTACATGGAGCTAAAATGGCGGCGTCCCTACATTCAGCGGTCTGGCAGTTCTACAAGGTGTCTGAACGGCGGCAGAACAGCAGTTGGCCCGCGGCCGGCCGCGGAACGAAGGCGGTAGGAAGACGGCTACCGCTTTTTAAAAAGCGTCTGCCACCGGTGGTGCTCCGGCAAACGTGTTTGCGATTACGCCATTCTGACGCTTCTACTGCCTCTGGAGCACCGCTGGTGGTCCGCCGACTCATTGCTATCTGGGAAAAAGACAATACACTAGCGATTAGCAACGTGTGTACCGAGGAAATACCACGAGGCGGAAAGCTCCAAAGACATTTCAACACCACCAACCTCATCAGACATTTGAAGGTTAGTCACAGAAAGGAGGATGAGGAGTTTTAAAGTTAGCTAACGCTAAGGCAGAGCGGAGTCGTGTAGCTAGCAGCTCCGGCGCCGCTCAAACAGCTGTTTCCCTGTGTGTGTGTGTGTGTGTGTGTGTGTGTGTGTGTGTGTGTGTGTGTGTGTGTGTGTGTGTGTGTGTGTGCTCTGAAGAAATGTGCAGTGATTGAAAGGACATTCTTTAGATTTTGAGCTAGGACAAAAAGCCAAACAATTCCTGATACATTCTCTAAACATGTGTGACTGTTATGTAATGGCGTAATGTTCAGTTCATAAAAGTGATCGGTGATCGGTATCGGCCGATACGTCTTCCAGCAATCGGTGATCAGTGATCGGCCCCAAAAATCCTGATCGGAGCACCCTTAGTTTCAACACTGTCAACTGGAGTAGGCGCCTCCTCCCCTCCCAATATTGGTCAAACTGCTTGATGGTGTTTTCCAGTTGATGACCGATTGACTGAATGATTGACTGACTAGGTAATTGACCGGCTAAAAGATTGTCCGAGAGGCGGATTGACTGACGCGATTCATTAACTTTATTGGCAGGACTGTTCATCAAAATCACTGCGGCCAAAATAAATGTTAAATGCTGTACAGGAGGATTCTGAATGCAGCAAAACACTGCGGAGAATATCGTGTTTCTAACCTTAAACCTTTTTGCCTGAACTGATATTAACATTTATTTAAGAAATCATTATAGATCTCCTCAGTGCTTGTTCTGTCTTTTGTAGTTTCAATATGGTCAAAATTGTAAAAAGAAGAAATTGTATTTATGTTTCTGCAGCAACAGCGTCCCTTCCATTAATGTTTGGTCACTGTCAATACTGCTTCTGCGATTCGTCTGTGTGGGCAGGCACCAAAAATAGGTTATGTCATTTAAATTCTAACGGCCCCACAAGTTTAATCGGTGTGTTTTCCCAAAATAACTTTAACTATGGTTATTTAATCATGCAAACTTGTTCACAGCTCAAATTCTTCAGATCAGTATTGACTCAACACAGGCCCTGCACATTCAAATCATTTTGGCAGAACGTCCATGAACACATTCTCACTCCCATTGCGTAAAATATGGACGCTTGGGTATGTGCCTTTGGCATTGTTATTGATGCCAAAATGATGCTATAGCATCATATCTATGTGACATTAAAAAAAAATGTAAGTGGGAAATGAACCCTACTCTCCTGTTTGTTGGTACTACTGTCACTACAGGGCGCCGCCACTATAAACACATATGAGTCGTAATTAATGCTTGAACAAACTAACTAATGAGCATTTTAGAGAGAGCATTTTTTGGGGGGAGGACAGTGTAATTGATTAAAAGTATAAGCAACAAAACCTGAAAACAAATACTTTGTAACATAAGCACCTTTGAAAGAAGGCCTGAGAAATTCATCTGAATTACATAGAAATGTAAATATAAGCCAGAGTGTGCAACACTATTTTCTTCCAGCGAACGTATACTCGCTACAACCCTCGGTGTGCGTTACTTTTCTGTATCACACATGGCAGCACCCTCCCACTGTCTCGGAGGCGGTAACAGCCTCAGCAGGCAATTGGCTGACAGTCTGTGAGGGTCGTCAGCTTGATCTGGCTCACCTGGGCCTTGCAGGCTGTAAAAGCAGGTCCGTGTGCTCCCAGTCTCTCCTCCTACAGCTTACGTTCCCCGGCATTAGTTTCTTTTAGTTTGCACCTTCAACACCACCACATTAACTACACATTCATGAAATGCTTTCTTTGACATTGTTCATTTGAGTTAACCTTGGTTTAAATATAAATTGTTTTTGTTAAGTCAATCTCTTGCAAGGACTTCCCTTCTTTGTCACATTCATTGAGCCTGAGTTTGTGACAAAATATAAATCTGTTATGTTCCTGGTAGTTTAAACATGTGTGTAATGTACTGATTGAAATTACTTTCAGAGTTCAGAGAGCTTTATTGAGGGGAAATTTAATCTGCAGTTGGCGGTACAAAAAGAAAACACAATAAACAAGGTATAAAACATCGTAGCAGCACACAACCAACAGATTGATTCAGAGCAATTTCATCTATTATAAAGGGAACAGTGTCAACTTAAAATCCTTGACATTGTTAGACATTCTTTTAGATCTAGCGTCATCATCAGGGCAAAATAATGAGCCTCAGTTGTACTTTTGTGTTTCTGTTTACTTGTTTATCATGTTTTTGTGTATAGGTTTTATTTTAATTTGCATGTAAGAAAGTGTTGCATACTTTTTCACGTCTACTTCACCAGATATGCTGACTCAACTTTTATGTAGACCTACCTTTTAATTACAATGAGCGTTATAGCCTTACAGAGCCACAAACTTGTGTGTGTGTGTGTGAGTGTGTGAGATAGAGAGAGAGAGAGAGAGAGAGAGAGAGAGAGATACATTGTAGGGACTAGTCCTCACAGTCGCACTGTGAGGACTTCTCTCCCATTTGGGGACAAAAAACTTGTCCCCACAACGTGAATCATTAAATCTTAGAGTTAAGACTTGGTTTTTGATTATAATATACTACTGTAAACAAACCAAAAACCATTTCACCACAAAAGCCTATGTTTGACACAGCTAGCTAAACTTTTATGGAGGAAAAAATCCCTTCTTTAGCCAACTCTACCCTATCGTCAAATCACCCATCTCTACTTCTAACTGACTAAAGTGTGTGTGTGTGTGTGTGTGTGTGTGTGTGTGTGTGTGTGTGTGTGTGTGTGTGTGTGTGCGTGCGTGCGTGCGGGTGTGTGTGTGTGTGTGTGCGTGTGTGTGTGCAGGAGTTCGGTCCGGTGTGTATCCTCTCCACGCTGCAGTCCACTCTCACTCTGTGGTCTCTGCGCGGCCTCAGCCTGCCCATGTACGTCGTGTTCAAACGCTGCCTGCCGCTCTTCACGCTCAGCATCGGCGTGTGTGTGCTGAGGAACGGCGTGCCGTCCCCCGGCGTAGTGACGGCTGTCGTCATCACCACCGGTGGAGCTGCACTGGCCGGTAAACACACTACAACACTCTTGTTTTACCTTCCTTTCATATCCAATTTGCTTTATGTCCTCCTTTTTTTTCCCCTTTTTTAAACACAAATGCCAACAGTCCACAAGTATTTTATGCCCAAACTATCTATCTATCTATCTATCTATCTATCTATCTATCTATCTATCTATCTATCTATCTATCTATCTATCTATCTATCTATCTATCTATCTATCTATCTATCTATATATCTATGGTAAAGAGAATGCAAGCTCATCTGTAGTTATTAGAGCTTTCACTTGCATTGTAATATCATAATCAGTAGGCTGAACGCTTCTTTTTCTTCTGTTGTTCCTCTTCTCCCACCCTTACTCTCCCTCTGATAACTCCTTTACTTTCTCCATCCCGCTCTCCCTTATCATGTCATTGCCTTTTTTCTCTTTCACTTTCACAAGAAAAAGAAAATACCGACTCTGACCTCTAACAGCATTTAGTTTCTTTTATAAATTAAAGTTAAAGGAGAACTCCGGCCAAATGTTATGGTAATCTTGCTAAATATAACTATGCCAGACCTGTCTATAGAAAATAAATGAGCTAAATTGGTGCTAGCAACACGGAGCTGCTGCAGGATCAGTCATGCCTTCGCGGCAAAATGTTTTTGTTTATTTCCCTTTAAAAATAGGTAATTGAGCGCTGTAGTGGTTATGAGCATATTAGTGACTATGTAACTACATGGAAACGGGCAGAATTATGTCAGTGCCTTGTTCAGTAAAATTGTGTTGCAGACGGCTCGCTGTAGTCTCGTGCTGAAGTCCCGTGGGAATTCAGTTGTAGCAAGAAAAAGATAAATAACAGTGTGTAGGTCGGAGGAGCTCTCAGTTACATATTTTTGAAGGGGAATAAACAAAACAATTTCACCGCAAAGGCATACTGGTCCTCCGGAGGACATCCACCAGACCAGCGGGCACTCGTGTGATTGTTGTCGGCCGCGGTAAGTGAGGAGGGTGGGGAGGAAGTAGGAGCAAGGCCACCGGTCGGAAACTACCACACTGATCCCCACAGCAAAGAATCCTACTCTCCAACGCCAGATGGATCGCACACAAAATGGATATATATCATATATATATCCATATATATGCTACAAATACACACGGGACTGCTGTATGATGATTATTACTGAAGCCTGACTGAACACTCTCTCCTCCCAGACGACAGCTAGCTAGCTAGCAGCTAACAGGGTAGGTGAATGTTGAAAATGCATCTTGTTGTCATGTAAGGGCCATGTTCATGTTATACAGACATTTTAATTGCATTTTGTGTATGTTAAGATACACAAAGGCACTATTTAATTTATGCCCCCATAACTGCCGTTTTAGCTAAGTGGGAGCGGTGGGCATTAGCACCGATTTAGCTCTTTTTTTTTCTATAGACAGGTCTCGCATAGTTATATTTAGCAGGATTACCGTAACAAATGGCCAGAGTTCTCCTTTAAACTGCTTTTCTTCATATGTAAAGCTGTGAAACGGTTAACATTAATTTCTGGTCCTGTAAAGATCTTTTAATCATCGTTCCCAGTAGTGAATGTTCCTCTTCCATTACTGTTAATGATCCTGAAGTCATAAAAACAAAAACCTACACATAATTCATTTCCTGAATCAATCTCCACCGCTGCTGTTTCTGAGGAAGGAGGAGGGGTCGAAACACAAAGTGTGAAATGTGCAGAATATGAATCTCATAGACTGATTCATCACTCTGGGTTTAATCTCGCTGATAATCGCCTTTTTTTGTCTGTGGATAATTTAATATTTGCATCTTCCAGACATCTTTTAATGGATTAATCAAGTGAGATAATGTCATTTTGTCAATATTTTGTCGCTAAAAAGTAGATCATAAGTAAGTATTCCATGTTTTCCCTCGCTTTGTGGAAGACTTAGGTGTGTGTATTTGGCGAGGGGTTTAGTCGTCCTTACTCAAGAAAATGTTCCATTTTTCAGTGAGAAAAAAAATGCTATTTCCCCCGTACGTTTTGTGTCTCTGTGGGTTTTTGCGTCTCTTTGTAGCTGTGTTGTCTCTCTTTTTGGTCATTTGTGTTTTCTTTGGGGTTGTTTTGGGTCACTGATCATTTGGCGTCTCTTTGTAGTCGTGTTGTGTCTCTTTGTGGTAGTTTTGCGTCTCTTTTCTCCATCATTTTGGACCATTATTATCTCCATATCTGTTTCTAAAGCATTGTAAAAGCTAGAGCAGATGATAAATAAATAACTCAAAAAGCTTAAAGACAAAACTTAAAGCTAAAGAAGTCCAACCACAATCATTAGATCTGAGAAAAGTCTTTTAGTTACATTCATTTGGCGGTCTAAACCCTGAATATTGCATTCGTGCACAAGGAAAAAGGTATTTCTTGGCGACTCAAATCCTACAAATAGTGGCTATAAACTGCCTCACTGCATCATTAAAGGTTCATTTTGTTTTTGTTTGTCAACCTGGACCCTATTTGTCCCATGCATTTGTGTCCAAGTGACTGATCTTTGAAACTGGTCCAGTATTGAGCGAGAACGCTGTAACCAGCAGCCGTGAACCGTGCTGTAATGTAACCCTACAGGACTAATGTTCAGCATAAGTTAGCGTCCACTAAAAGTTCTGTTTTTGCTTATTATTCTAAGTGTGACAATATTATGAAAGGATCTCTACAGAGATTTAACATGAGAGTACAGAGAGTTTAAAGGGATACTTCACCGCTGGAAAGCTGAATATATCTTTAAATTGGGTCACTTATGTAGCAGAAATATGAAAAAAAAAATTTTATTGGTGCCTTCTAGGCCGAGAAAAGCCAGAAAATGTGTTTTTGGCTCATATGGATGAAAGACACCAAATCCCAGAATGCACTTCGCTTCGCTGCTTTGAGTCCACTCCCAAGCCACGCCTACCGCTTGACAGACAGACAGACAGTGAGGCATTCGACTCAACTCAATGTGTTTTATTGTTATTTCAATCATATACACGAAACAACGTTTCATCGTGGCTCAAGTGGTGTTACACATTTAAAATATATAAAAACTACATTATATAATAACGACATACGAAACAGGCTACCTTTAGTGCACACACACATTATAGGCTCCGTAAAGTTCAGCTAAGCATACTAGCATTGTGCTTGGTGGGTTGTAAACACCGAGTATAAACACAGCCGTGAATTAGCGTGGTATGTCGAATGGTCGCCATGTAACAGTCACAAACTCCAGCGGTTAGCAGTTAGTTGGATACAAATCACCCCATTTCTGCACCAGTCCGTGTTAACACAGCCCACCTTCATACAGAGCATCTCTAGCTCGGATCGTCGGAAGGCTAGCAGGCCTGGTAGCTGGACAGTCCGGTTCACTGTTGTTCAGCCATGTTTCCACAAAAACACAAAAAACACAGTCTCTGAACTCGCGTTGGGAGCATCGTTGAAGTTCGATGTAGTCCAGTTTGTTGTTTAATGAACGGACACTTGCAAGCAGGATTGATGGGACAGGTGGCCGGCTAGCGTTAGCTCGCTCTGGATGTGCCTTTTCCCCGGCTAGCGTTAGCTTCCCACCTAGCCGACGAGGATGTCCCCTACCCCGGCTCGGGGTACGAGCGAGTCCGCCGGTCCCCGTGCTGGTCTCCGTGCAGGCGAAGCTCTCGTAGTGTGCCGATTATTCCGTCTGTAATAACGTTTCCTGCATATTCTCTGCTGTGTAGCGATGTATCCTGGTGGTACACGTGCGGTAGTTTGAATGCACATAATTGTTGTAAAAGTTTGCTGCTGAGAAGATAGAGCAGAGCCCTGTTTAGCGAGGATTCAAGATGGCTGACATTTCGTTTTTTTCCGGCCGAGATCGGCTCGCTTCGGGTGATGGGCGGGTTTAAAACATGCGGAAGTAGGTCCTACTACTGGCTGTAGTCTTTTGCTCTGGCCAAAAAATCTTCCGATGACGCAAAAATCGTCATTTTACGTCATCGGAAGATTTTTTCCAGACCCCCAATGCAGATATCTCCTGTCTCAGGGGGATATGAGGGAGGGACGCACGGTCATTCAGAAATACTACCGGGTTTCTACTGATACAAAGCTGAATGCTAAATCGGTGAAGTATCCCTTTAACATGAAACAGCCCCGAAATCACCATCACCAAACTACACCAGACTCCATGTAAATAATCACTACTTTTAGCGTGTATAGAGCCAGACTCCATGTAAATAATCAGGACTTTTAGCATGTATAGAGCCAGACTCCATGTAAATAATCACTACTTTTAGCGTGTATAGAGCCAGACTCCATGTAAATAATCACTACTTTTAGCGTGTATAGAGCCAGACTCCATGTAAATAATTACTACTTTTAGCGTGTATAGAGCCAGCATATCTCTACATGTAAATGGGTGAATTAAGGGTTTATTTCAACCAGACCAGAGTGGTGATTGTTGGAACAGTGGAAAGATGAACCAAGACGGCTTTTGAATGAAGTCCGACAGTACTTTTAGATTGATTGATTCATCTATGCAGTTTAAGTCAACTGTAGTTGTCAAGGTCCAAATACTGTGAACCTTCAGCAAACATTTTCTTATCATTCGCTCACTGTGTCTGTACATAGAGATCACATGTTGTTCTAAACACTTTGTTCCCATCATTTGTATCGAGGCTACATTCTATATTGAGAAATCAGATGCTGCACGTACTGTATGACTAAAAGCGTCTTCAGCCAAACTATAAACAATGCATGTTCTGACACTTTTCATTAATATGTTTCGGGGTTGTACGTCCGTCCCATTCTCATGAACTCAAAATGTCAGGAACCCCCGGAGGGAACATCTTATTTGGCAAAAGTTCAAGTTCAATACTTTATTGCCATGTCAACACAGTTGATTGGAATTTGCCTCTGTGCCAATCAGGTTAAAAAAAGGAAATACATACAGGAACATACAAGACAATCACAATCATTCAAACCAGTATAAAGCTGTGCAGTAATTCAAGTCTCTCATATTTAATCAGACGATCCACACTTAGACAAACAACTAACAGTCCGATCCAGATCTGATTTGTAGTTCTGTTTTGCATTCAAGATTTTAATCTTCAACTCTTGCAGATTAAAGGCCGCTCCCTGTTTTAAAAGCAAGTTTGTTTCCTTGTGAAGAAGACTTAACAGATTTGATAATTCATGGTTTGTTGTTAGGATAGATCTGAAAGTTTAAGATCTATGGCCATGTCCAAAGTCGGGCCAGTCACAGCCCACGACCAGATTTCACACGGCCGCAGCCTCGGTTTGTGAAAGACAAGAGCAGGAGTCATATGTTGTAAGCTTAAAAGTTAACAAACTTTGCATTACACATAATAAGTCATGTTTAAAATAGCATTGTAGCAATTCATTTGGCAATGGCTTGAATGTAACGGACGTTCAGTAATATCAAAAAGTTACGCACAAAAGCTTTACCTGTCCTGTGCTCCAATCTCTCTCTCTCTCTCTCTCTCTCTCTCTCTCTCTCTCTCTCTCTCTCTCTCTCTCTCTCTCTCTCTCTCTCTCGTTTGCTCACACTGCTTCTCCCGTTACTTTTTCTCTCTTCAGCTGTTGTGCCATTGAGATGGCAGATGAGCTGGCGCGAATATCCGATACTTTTGTTGAAAGAAATTTGCATCGCTGCCAGTGTGAATAGTTTTGATGCAAAATATTTGCATGCGATTATTTCGCATTCACGCCCCCCGATGAGTAAGCTGTAAGATGATGTAGATGTAGATGTAGTATTAAGAGCGACAACGGTAGAGAGTAGTATGAAAGCCCGAAATGCTGCACAGGGAGGCAGGTTGGGGTGGTGGATGGGTCAAACAATACAGGACTTTCCCCCTGAGTCCTGGACTATACTATATGTCCTGGATCTCTTTCAGTTACCCGGTGTCACCTAACCTAACAACCACGGTCCTGCATAAGCTGTGTCACACGGTGGTTAACAACTAGTTCAATCAACCCAGGGTTTCCCAATCCAGCAACGAACGCGTTCACATAAAAGAGGCGGAGCTTGCACAGCATGACCAATAACAGCCGCATAATTTACATAAGAAGAGCAAACTAAGTTCCTCAAAGTGCTCCTTCCACCGCCCTATAACCTCCTCAGTTGAGGTCAACAACGTCCCATCCTTACTGTACACAGCTTGGATGGTTCCCCGCTTCCCCCTTCTGAGGTGGCGGACGGTTTTCCAGAAGCGCCTTGGTGCCGCCCGAAAGTCCTTCTCCATGTCTTCTCCGAACTTCTCCCACACCCGCTGCTTTGCCTCTTTCACGGCAGAGGCTGCAGTCCTTCGGGCCCTTCGGTACCTTGCAACTGCCTCCGGAGTCCTCTGGGATAACATATCCCGGAAAGACTCCTTCTTCAGTCGGACGGCTTCCCTGACCACCGGTGTCCACCACGGTGTTCGAGGGTTACCGCCCCTTGAGGCACCTAAGACCCTAAGACCACAGCTCCCTGCCGCAGCTTCAGCAATGGAAACTTTGAACATTGTCCACTCAGGTTCAATGCCCCCAGCCTCCACAGGGATGCACGAAAAGCTCCGCCGGAGGTGTGAGTTGAAGGTCTGTCGGACAGGAGCTTCCTCCAGACGTTCCCAATTTACCCGCACCACCCGTTTGGGTTTACCAGGTCTGTCCAGAGTCTTCCCCCACCCCCTGACCCAACTCACCACCAGATGGTGATCAGTTGACAGCTCCGCCCCTCTCTTCACCCGAGTGTCCAAAACATACGGCCTCAGATCAGATGAAACGATTATAAAATCGATCATTGACCTTCGGCCTAGGGTGCTCTGGTACCAAGTACACTTATGAGCATCCCTATGTTCGAACATGGTGTTTGTTATAGACAATCCATGACTAGCACAGAAGTCCACTGATCTAAACCACTCTGGTTTAGATCAGGGAGGCCGTTCCTCCCAATCACGCCTCTCCATGTATCTCCGTCATTGCCCACATGTGCGTTGAAGTCCCCCAGCAGAACTATGGAGTCCCCCTCCGGAGCCCCATACAGGACTCCATTCAAGGTCTCCAAAAAGGCCGAATACTCTGAACTCTTGTTTGGTGCATATGCACAAACAACAGTTAGAGTTTTCCCCCAACAACCCGCAGGCGTAGGGAGGCGACCCTCTGGTCCACCGGGGTAAACTCCAACGTTGCGGCGCTCAGCCGGGGACTTGTGAGTATCCCCACACCCGCCTGGCGCCTCACACCCTGGGCAACTCCGGAGAAGAAAAGAGTCCAACCCCTCTCCAGGAGTACGGTTCCAGAACCGAGACTATGCGTAGACGTAAGCCCCACCAGATCCAACTGGTAGCGCTCCACCTCACGCACAAGTTCCGGCTCCTTCCCCCACAGCGAGGTGACATTCCATGTCCCCAGAGCCAGCCTCTGCTGCTCGGGTCTGGTCCGTTTACACCGGTTGATCTCTAATCTCCAACATAACCTGCTCCCGACCAGGTTAGGTGTTGAGCATAAGTTACCATGGCGATTTAACCCGGTAACAACTGATCCACCAACGTGATACACAAAAAACCTGTGTTGACCCTGAAGTTACCTCGGTAACCCCAAATCTTGCTTCGTAGTACAGGCCTCAGGAGACCGGGAGTCGTTCTTGTACTAGTTTGCTTTGCAAGAAAGGCCAGCAGCGCCTGTATTGCCTTAGGAAGCTGGCCAAGTTTAATGTGTAAAGACCCTGATGAACCTTTTCTATAGGTCCTTTGTTGACTCAGTTGTCACCTTCTCATTAATCTGATGGTATGGGTCCATTACTGTAAAACTAAAAAACTCCCTCTCCAGGTTAATTAAGGTGAGCAGGTGCATCCCAGGTTGTAAGCAGAAAGGCCTGGAGGAACTGTATCAGAAGCAGATGCTAAGAAGGGTTAAATCTATCCTGTCAGATAGTTCTCATCCCTTACACGCTGAATTTAACATGTTGCCATCTGGATCACGCTTTAAACTCCCTATAAACACTCTTTTGTACCTCTTTGCCATTCTACTTCTTAATGCTATAAAGAACCATAGATAACTTATTGACTTACAATTTATTGATTGTTTACTGTTTTTTATTGTTTTTAACTATGCCTACAAACAGGCAATCTCTGTATTGTGTGATTGTGTGTGATTTGTACTATATTATCTGCTGCACAACAAATTGCCCCATTCGGGGACAATAAATTAACTTGAACTTGAATTTTAACTCCCTCGTGTCACTGAAACGTACATTTTATAACCCCATCCACCATCTTTTCCTAACCCTCGCTGTCCCGTTCTTGTGCCCCATGTCAGTAGACGTACATCCCACCCCAGAGAGTCCAAAAATTACGCCAAGAGTCCCGACCAAGCGCGTCTAAATATGACGCTAAATGAGACATTTTGCGTCCATAACAAACGCCAAAGGCACCTGAACAAGCGTTGCTTTTTGACGTGATGGGAGTGACAATGTGTTGCTTTTTTTGTTTTTGTCCCCAGGTGCTGGTGATCTGACCGGCGATCCCTTCGGTTACGTCACCGGCGTGTTGGCGGTCATCATCCACGCATCCTACCTGGTCGTGATCCAGAAAACCAGTCATGACAGCGAGTACGGGCCGCTGACGGCACAGTACGCCATCGCCGTCATGGCCACGCCGGTAAGGGCCCTCGAGCAAGGCGTTTAAGGCCTCCTGCACATTGGCTGCGTAGTGTGAGCGTGGCGTTTCTGTTGCATGTCAGTTGTGAGTTTTTTTGCAAGTTCTTTTTCTGTTTGTACAAGCGGTTCCCTTATTACTTCTTAACCTTTCCTCTCTCTGTTATCTGTCTCACACTATTCTTTCCTTTACTTTCCTTTACTGTTTTATTTCCACTCAGTTTAGCAGTCTTTTCTTTTTCCTCTCTCTTTTTGTTTTCCTATTTTGCAATTTGTAGTTCCTTTCCCCTTCTTTCATTACTTATATTTCTTTCTCTGTTATCTGCATCTCACACTATTCTTCCCTTTACTTATCCTTTTCCTCTTTCTCGATTTCCTACTTCACTGTTTCTCTCTCTTTTCTTTCTTTTTCTATACATCCATTTCTTTATGTCTTATGTTTTTTTCTCTTCTTCCTCTCTGAGTGATGTTTGAGTCTCTACCTCTTCTATTGCTTTCTTTCATTTTATTCTCTTTTTTTGTCTACTCGTCTTTGTTTTTCTCCAAATGTGCCCCCTTCTTTCACTTTTCCTTCTTTTCTTTCATCCCTCTCCTTGTCTCCAAAACACTCTTTATTTCTCTCTCTTTTTACCTTGTTTTCTGTTTCTCCAGCTCTTCCTCTCTCTGTCTCTCTCTCTCTCTCTCTCTCTCTCTCTCTCTCTCTCTCTCTTCTCTTGTCCTTTTGTTTTGTCTCAACTTCAGTCAATCAATCAAACTTTATTTGTATAGCACTTTTCGACTCATAAGTCATGCAACATAGATAGCCCTATTTTAACGATCTAATTGCACGGCGTGAAGCGCCTGGCGCAGGTGTGTTTAGGGCGTGTCCAAATCCACTTTTGCTAGTTTGACGGCAGAAAAAAGGGTCCGTGCGCCGGGCGCCTGGTTCTAAAGGGTTGTACTGAGTGTCTTCATTAATCAGAGGTGTGTTTTGGGCTTAACATGCAATCAACCAATCAGAGATCATCTTCCATTCCCTTTAAAAGCCAGGCGCGTTTGGACCTTGGAGCATTGCTGTTATGATGGAGGATTTACACCCTAATATGTTTCTTAGTAATCTTCTGCATGTGTGTGTGCTGCTGTGCGTCCCTGTGTGTGTGTAACAAGCATAGTGTGCATGCGCTGTGCACGAGCCTCGGAGCATTTTACTAATGTGCTGTTAAAATAACAATGAAATGCTGCGTTAGTGACTTTAGACCAGGTTTTTGTTGGTCAATGGTGCCATCACTTCCTGCTGCCTCAAGATAGAAATACACCCAGAATGCACCTGAACACACCTCCCTGTAAGACCAGCACGCCCAGAATGCACCTGAACACACCTCCCTGTAAGACCAGCACGCCCAGAATGCACCTGAACACACCTCCCTGTAAGACCAGCACACCCAGAATGCACCTGAACACACCTCCCTGTAAGACCAGCATGCCCAGAATGCACCTGAACACACCTCCCTGTAAGACCAGCACGCCCAGAATGCACCTGAACACACCTCCCTGTAAGACCAGCACACCCAGAATGCACCTGAACACACCTCCCTGTAAGACCAGCCATGGGCGCAAAGATTTGCTGAACTGACAAACTGCGTCTGTCTTAAACTAACAAAGACACTTGGCTTTGCGCTGCGCCCGGTGCAAGATAGGGTCCTAAGTGTTTCACATAAAAACACAATTTTTCCAACCAACGTCTGTCTCTTTGTCTCTCCACCACTCTCTCTCTCTCTCTCTCTCTCTCTCTCTCTCTCTCTCTCTCTCTCTCTCTCTCTCAGGTGCTCCTGGTGTGCTCCATCATCTCCCTGGACGCCATCAACATGTGGTCGTACGAAGGCTGGCAGAACCCGTACATCACGGCCGTCTTCGTCATCTGCGTCTTCATCGGCTGCGCCATGAACTTCACCACACTGCACTGCACCTACATCAACTCAGCCGTCACCACCAGCTTCGTCGGCGTTGTCAAGAGCATAGCCACCATCACCGTCGGCATGCTGGCGTTCAGCGACGTTGCGCCCACGCACCTATTCATCGGCGGCGTTGTGGTTAATACTGTCGGCTCCATCACCTACTGTGTGGTCAAATATTTTGAGACGAAGAAGAAGAGCCTGTACGAGGACTTGGAGGAGGCCGCCAAGGACGGAGCGCCGCCGGGCGAGCCGCACATGGAGAAACCACCTCTGGATGGCGACGGGCCAGCTGCGGGGATCGGATCCGACCCCGAACGCCCAGCGATAGAGGGAGTGTTGATCAGTGACAGGAAGGAAGGCGTTGCTAACGGAGAAGTGTGGACAGGAGATGTTACACAAGGAGACGGAGAGGCAGGCGTGAATTCCCGCGTCATGACAGAAGACGAGGTGCTGGAGATGCAGAGGGAGCACCTCAACAAGGAGAACGCCGCCAACGCTAAGTCAGTTAGCGACAGCTACGTTGGGGTGTGGCGGTCCATCAGACACCTGCAGTTTATGAAGAAAGACCCGTTGATTGAGAACATGGAGCAGCAGAGTCCGTAACGGCAACGCAGAGACCTGGACAGACTCGAGAGAAAACTAAATTTGGAATGAATTAGAGGATGAAAAAAGTCGTGAGGAAGAAAATAAACACAAACACGAGTATGCAGAAACCAGATAGGAAAGAATGAAACAATGGGAGAGTAAGATCGGTGTCCACCAGGAACATTTTGTACTTACGGTGCTGAACAAATGCTTGTTGGAAACATGTTTGCTGCTGTGATATCTCAATGAAAGCCCTCGCTTTAAGTGCCATAAAAGTTCAGTTTCATCACACAAAGCTATGAGTGCAAAGAACAGGCTTTTGTTTGTTTGTTAAAATCAGGAAAAAGAACGTAATTTTCTTTGTTTACGATGAGAATTAAAAAGAAGTTCCTGGTGGAGAAAAGTGGATGAAGAGTGTTGGGAGAAGCTTTCCATCAGAGAGAAATTCTCTCTCAGGCATGATTTTGGTTTTGCGTCCCCCACGGATCAGACAGCTTTCCACACAAAAGAGGGTCTTGTTGAAAAAAAAACGTGCAAACATCCAATCAGGGAACAGCAAACAAACAGCAGCAGACGCCCGAAAGTTTCAGTTTTTGTTATGTGCAAACCTGGGTGAATTCTTGTTTCTGATTGAGGGTGTGAATTAAACCCTTTAATGCACATGTAAAGGCATGCTTACAGCTATGTTCGCACAGACTTTGATTGTTTGTCCACTGTCACACCTGTTCACTGTTGATTTGGAATTCATATGTCTGCTCACCATCATGAACACAATAATCTGGCTACATCTATACTTCTACGTTTTAGTTTAAAAATGAATATCTTTTTCTACGGCTACGCCTCACGTCCACACTAATCCTAGTCTCTGTCTGTCTCTCTGACTGACTCTCTCTCTGTCTGTCTGTCTCTCTGCCTCTCTGCCTCTGATGCATCCATTAGTCTAATTGGTCAGGTAGCTTACATACCTTTCAGTAACAGTTCTGACTGTCTGTCTCTCTGACTGTCTCTCTGGCTGACTGTCTCTCTGTCTCTCTCTCTGTCTCTCTGACTGTCTCTCTGTCTCTCTGACTCTCTGACTCTCTCTCTGTCTCTCTGACTGTCTCTCTGTCTCTCTGACTCTCTGACTCTCTCTCTGTCTCTCTGACTGTCTCTCTGGCAGACTGTCTCTCTGACTGTCTCTCTCTGTCTCTCTGACTCTTTCTGTCTCTCTGACTGTCTCTCTGACTGTCTCTCTGGCTGACTGTCTCTCTGTCTCTCTCTCTGTCTCTCTGACTGTCTCTCTGGCTGACTGTCTCTCTCTCTGTCTCTCTGACTCTTTCTGTCTCTCTGACTGTCTCTCTGGCAGACTGTCTCTCTGACTGTCTCTCTGTCTCTCTCTCTGTCTCTCTGACTGTCTCTCTGTCTCTCTCTCTGTCTGTCTGTCTCTCTGACTGTCTCTCTGACTGTCTCTCTGGCTGACTGTCTCTCTGTCTCTCTCTCTGTCTCTCTGACTGTCTCTCTGGCTGACTGTCTCTCTGTCTCTCTCTCTGTCTCTCTGACTCTTTCTGTCTCTCTGACTGTCTCTCTGGCAGACTGTCTCTCTGACTGTCTCTCTGTCTCTCTCTCTGTCTCTCTGTCTCTCTCTCTGTCTCTCTGACTGTCTGTCTGTCTCTCTGACTGTCTCTCTGTCTCTCTCTCTGTCTGTCTGTCTCTCTGACTGTCTGTCTGTCTCTCTGACTGTCTCTCTGTCTGTCTGTCTCTCTGACTGTCTCTCTGTCTCTCTCTCTGTCTGTCTGTCTCTCTGACTGTCTCTCTGTCTCTCTGACTGTCTCTCTGTCTCTCTGTCTCTCTGACTGTCTCTCTGTCTCTCTGACTGTCTCTCTGTCTCTCTGTCTCTCTGACTGTCTCTCTGTCTGTCTGTCTCTCTCTGATGCGTCCGTCAGTCTTATCTGTTAGGTAGCTTACATACCTTTCAGTAACAGTTACACATCGCCATAGCTCCAAGATAATAAATCTCTGCTCTTACTTTTCACCGCTGTTGTTCTTTCTCCAAAGTATTTTCCATATTTTCAATTTCTACATCCATGATTTGCAACCGCAGAGTAACATTAGACAGTCTGCTTCCTGTTTACACTGGCATGCACATGCCCAGTGTGTGTAAATGGTCATGTGATATGTGTTGTGCAGATTATGTGCAGATTAGTTTTTGTTTCAAAACGCCGCTTTAAACTGAAAACGTAGCAGTGTAGATGAAGCCTATATGCCATCGCCTGTTTTGACGTATGCAGGGGAATTTATTGAATATAAAATGTGGTGTCATGTTGGGCTTCAATGTCAAGTTCTGCTCATACATCAGTGAGGCATTTTATCTTTCTTGTTCTGTTCTGAAGACTGTGGATGTGCCACTAATAAAGTTATCATGACACACACAAAATAGTTGATGGGTCCGTACTCTAGTTGGTTTCTTTGGAAAAAGCGTTATTATCAAATTTTGCTTAGTTTAGCATAAAGACTGGAAGCATGGGGAAACAGCTAGCCTGTCTCTGTCCAATTAAAGAAAATACACGTACGGACACATATAGGACCCACTGACATGTATCTTTGCTTTTAAAGGTATTTACAAAAGAATAATGGCTGCAACTGACACTTATTTTCATTATTGATACATTTTTTGGACTATAACAAGTTTAGTGTCTATCACAGTTTCCTTAAATCCAGGTTGACGTCTTCAAATATGTTTTGTGCAACAAAAAGTCCGTAAATATTCTGTCTGCTTTCATATAAAACAGAGAAAAAGCAGCAAATCCTCTGAAATGAGAAGCTGAGGGTTATTATAGTTAATGAAAATAAAAAACAAAAATTAGCAGTGACAAAATAATTGCGTTAATTTAAGTAAAACCAAAAACAACAGAAACACAAAACTAAATAAAAACAATAGTGCAACACAATAGCTAGAATGAAATAGAATAGTAAAATCAGCTTTGTTTTCTCCCTTTTACACTTTGTCCTGTTTGCTTTAACTTCTTTTCCATCCTGTCTTTTTACAGCTATAAATCAAGCCTTTGCTCATGATGCTTGAAAAATTAAAGAAACTCTGAAGAAGGCGTCAGCATTGATTTATTGGGATGTGAGCCTAATTACAAAAGTGAAATACCTTAACTTGGGAACTTGAGATGTGCTACTTTTTCTTCAGTTCACACACAAACAGTAAACGCCAAAGAACTTTCTTTTATTATCCAGTTTGACATTCAGTCATACCGGGAAAAATAACAAATAAACTACTTTAAAGTAGATTTTCTTCGGGGCTAAATGACGTTTCCAATCAGTGCATAAACTCCAGTACTCTTCAATACTGATACCAGCATTTTAGGCAGAATCGGATGCTTTTCCAGTACTGGTATCAGAACAACTCTTACTCAAACACACATAAATGCATGCACAACCGTTGAATGGAATGAAGATTGAAGTTATTATAGCACAGTACCAACAAAGAGTCTCAGGAGGGAAAAGTGTGTCTTCTGTCCACAAAGAGACAGAACATGCATTGTTTACAGTTCTCCAAACACGAAAGATGAACCATAAAGTTTTATGTGCAGCATCTGACTTAATTCCATAGAATGTACCCTTTATACAAACAGTGGAAACAAAGCATATGATCTCCATCTGACTTGTTTCTGTGTCGTCGGATATACTGAATGTATACTTTTCACAGTTTCCAGATGAGCCACAGTGATCAAAATTTTAAATGAAGAACATGTTTGCTTTAAAAACTATCCAAATGATTAACAAAAGAAGTCGCAGATCAGCTAAACGTCACAGCTCTAAACAAGAAACATCAACGTTCAACCTTTTGGATCTGAATCTGCATAAAAAATAGCAATTGTTCCCACTCTCTCCCCTTTCAAGTCTAAGCTGTCCTGTCAATAACAAAAAGGCCTAAAAATGACACACACAAAAATCTTTTTAAATAAAATAAAAAAATAGCAATAATATTGCAAAATATAGAAATAAAAACTTTTACCAAAGCTGTGGTAGGCCCTTTATTTTGTGTCTACATTGGGCAAGAATATCCATAATAAACTTTTGGCATATTGTATTTCTAGTGATCTGACAGAAAACAAGACATATCCACATCATCTTAGCTAGTTTTCTGGCTTTATTGGCTGTTCTGCAAATGCAGACAAAGGGAAGAGGGAAAGCTACAGGAAAAGGTCTCACTCTACTTAAAATTCTGGCGTTTTACTTGCTTTCTACCCACTGCAGCTTTACTTTAATTTGTTCATTAAAAATAATACTGACAATGTCAAGAAATCCCTTTTTAAAAAGTATCTGGATTGTCATCAAAAAGGCCTGAACTTTCCACGAGATTCTCTCCAACAGACAGGACAAAGATGATTATATTTATACATTCAAGCCTACAACATGCAGTCAAGAAACGCTCACTGTGGTTTCCATGTAGCTGGGCATCTCTACAGGATCATAAACCACATAGCATCTGACCTTTAACCTCATTTCTGTATTTATACTCCAAACTGAAACATTTATCTCCTCTCCTTCAAATATCCTCTCTGTCCACACAGAGAAAAAGCTACAGGCATCTTGAATCGTGTGGAGAGAAGAAGCAGTGAAGCGCTGCTATTGATTTTTCTTCTCACAGTCCCCAAACCTCATTTAATGGTACAAAAGATCTGATGTTCCCTCGAGCTGCAGCAAACTGGGTGTGGGCTGTTTGTAGCTGCCGGGTTCAACCGTTGTTTTCATGATTTACTTTTTACTGAAAAAATTAAAGTATAGTTGTTAAAAGCATGACATGTTAGGTGTTGCAGGTTTGTGTTTGGTTAATGACCCATGATGCACTGCTGATGTGTAATATTTGACTGTAATTGCCCAGTTTTGCTAAGATGCTAAAAGTGCATGAATGTATTTGAAATGCTTATTTTTTTCACTCTTATATCCAAATCAATAACCTGCTGAAAGAGCCTGCATGTTGACAAATATTCTTGAGACAGTTGACAATAAATCATTCTTCAGCTTTCTTAAGTTCCCCCTTTCAATGCATTCATGAAGCATATTTTTAGGCTACTTTCTTGATTTCTTTCTTGAGTAATAAAAATACATCAGAGACTGATTGGTTCCAACATTTGTTCAATCTAACAAAACAATTAAAATTAGGATTTCACAACTTTCTAATAATTTCATACAATGTTTCCTGAAAAGAACCAATTATATAAGTGTTCAATCGATAAACGTCCAATTAATGAACACCAACATGAACCTAATTCTAACTTTAACTTTATTGCAAAGTCTTAACAAAATAGCAATTTGAATAAGTGATGACTGGACAAAATGTCCTCACTCTGAAGGAATAAACATTGGTCCTCACAAAGTATTACAAGATCACAAACACACACACACACACACACACACACACACACACACACACACACACACACAGAGAGAGACACAAACACACACACACACAGACACACACGGGCATATACAGACACACACACACACACACACACACACACACACACACACACACACACACACACACACACACACACACACAGAGGCACCTGGGAACATTATTCCCAGGTGTTCTTTTAAGAAACTTGGAGAACACAAGCTATAGAAACAATAATTCCCAGATTGTTTTTTTTTTGTTTTGTTTATTTGCACATGACGTTGTTGCCCGTGTTGTGACTCTGTATTGTTCCTGAGAAGAAAAATAAGTCTGCCGTTTGTCTGGTGAAGTGAAAGGACCATCTGCTCTTCAATTTGCATGTTCAATGCAAAGTAAATTGTTTTTTTATATACAGAAATCTCTCCAAGGGAAATGTATTGTTGTGTTGTTTGTGTGGCAGCTGTGGCTCAGTGGTAGAGCGGAAGGTTGGTGGTTCGATCCCCGGTCCTATGTCGAAGTGTCCTTGGGCAAGACACTGAACCCCGAGTTGCACCTGATGCTGTAATCGGAGTGTAAATGTGTGTCAATGTTTATCTGATGGTGGCACCTTGTACGGCAGCCTCGGCCACAGTGTATGAATGGTTCCTGTACTATGTAAAAGCGCTTTGAGTAGTCGTTAAGACTAGAAAAGCACTATATAAATACAGTCCAATTACATTTGTTTGTGTGGGGGAAGCCATGGTTTCCATCTGCAGACATTGGTGACCAAGTTCACTGTGCACACATAACATTCACATTACAGGATAACATTATTATATTTATGACATGGGTCATAATGTCTGTATGTGTGCGCAGAGTGTGAAGAAAAGGAAGTGTATACTCCACTGCCACACACACACACACACACACACACACAGAGCCAGTGAATATTACATTATTCCCAGGTGTTTTTTTAAGAAACTTACACACTTACAAACGTACACACATATAAAGATTCGTATACATGATAACATTATTATATTTATGACATGGACCATAATGTCTGTATATGTGTGTGTGTGTGTGTGTGTGTGTGTGTGTGTGTGTGTGTGTGTGTGCAGAGGTGTGACGAAAAGGAAGTGTATATTCGCTCTCTGAGTGTTTCATCATCATGGAAGGAATCGTTATCTACCTCCAGGGGGAAAAAAACAGGATTTTCTAGGATTGTTGTTAGAATTCATAGACCCTCTGCACCAGTGGTGTAGTCTAATGTATTGTAGTGGGTATACTGTACTGTATATATAGATATATGTATATATTGGCCAGAATCTGCCTTTGGGGGGGAGGGGCCTATCATAGTGGGGGGTCTGGGTGTCCTCCCCCAGGGAAGTTTTGAGCATCAACGACTTCATTTCCTGCATTTGGATACACTTTTATGCACCAATTTACGGTGGAAATACCTTTATTTAGCCTATGTGAAGAAGAAAAACACAAAACAAAATATATCAAAAATGTAATGGAACGTATGTTGTTACGTGTCATTGGGCATTTATAAGTGGGTATATAGAAAATCCTGGAGCTTTCTTAGTGGGTATACTGCGTATACCTGCGTATCACATAGACTACACCACAGCTCTGCACGTGTGTCAATCTCAAGGCCCGCGGGCTGAATCCGGTCCCTTGCAGATTCAGATCTGGCCTGTATGTTCACAATAGATTTTGGGCCGCCTAGTTGTGCGCCAAACCAAAAACATGGAATGTGTTTTTTAAACTGTAATTATCTGACATTCAGAGCAGAATTTGGCAGATTTTCCCAATTTTGAGACACCCCTGCCTTAAAGCCTCGTCCAGACATGGTTGGTAGCTCTAAACGTAGCTTTTTCTCTGTGTTTTGGCCTTTTCGCCACGCAAACTAAATGGATCTTTAGTAAAACTCTTCCACCTTTTTTGTCCTGTGTTTCACTTTAAACGTACATCTTTTGACACCCACAATATTTCCCGAACCCAGGGGTCATCAACCTTTACTATCGAGTAAGCCATTTTTTGGCTATAAAAATTTAAAAGATCTTGCTGGAGCCGCAAAACATATTTGAGCCTTAGCGCTCCTGCACCCTGGCTGCGTGGCGTGAGCATGTCAGCTGCGTGGCGTGTCCGTTTTTATTTCAGCTCCCATGTTAACAGGTTAGACCAGGGGTGTCCAACCAGTTCAGCATAAAGAGCCACAAAAAAAACGCACCATAGCAAAAACGCCACACAACACGTGCACGTCCATGCTACAACAGCAACCGTAACTTCCAGATCTAATGACAGTCATAATACATAGCAGTTTTCATAGTTTTTTTTCTTACTTAGATTGACACAGTGGGAAACCTGACATTCTTTGTTATGCTGCGTTATTTTCTATTTTAAAATAATTGGCAAATATATTGGCAGATGCATTCAAATGCGTTTTTTTATTTGTCTGAAATGTTTCAAAAAGTAAAAAAAAAATCCACCAATAACACAGCCACACAGTAAGAGCCTCAAAGGATCAGGCAAAGAGCCACATACGGCTCAAGAGCCAAAGGTTCGCCACCCCTGGGTTAGAGCGTGCACACTGCCTGCGTGACACATGCTAGAAATAGGGCCGACGCCTGTTTTTCACACGACACGCAAGCGTGTTGGAAGAATTTCCAGGCAAAAAGATGTTTATATGTCATTTTGACACAAATACATATTAATAAATGACATGTTGATGTTTGAAAGTCTCAAGGTTTTGACATAAATGCAAAACCTAGGTGCAATTTAAAAAAATTACACCTAGGTGTAATTTAAAAAAATAAATAATTATCGATTTTCAAACATTGCAACTGTCAATACAAAATGAAACACAAATATTGACAAAATAAAGTTGAAGAACACGCTATTGTTATTATTATTATTTTATCAATAGGAAACATTCATGTGTGCAGACAAGGCTAGCAGCAGCAGCAGCGCCGCATCAGACACGTTTCTGGTGTGTAAAAACATAGAAAACACCACGCAGCTGACACGCAACTGACACGCAACAGAAACGCCACGTCACGCTACAAAGCCAGTGTGCAGGAGCCCTAAGAGAGCAAAACATATTTGAGCCTTATAATGAAGGTAAGGTAGGTCTATATATTAGGTCTAATAGTTGTAGTTGATTGAAATGTTCTCTAAATGGAAAAGGTAAGAATCACTATAGGTTATCTACAACAATAATTATGAAAACTAAAATGTTGCTGTATAACAAAACTTTCCTTGTAATTTATTGTCAAAGACACAGGGAGCCACTGTAGAGGGGATAAAGAGCCGTATGCAACTCTGGAGCTGCAGGTGGTTTTACTCAGAGCGTTAAAAAGTGATGCCAAGAGGTCGTTACGTAGCGTCATAATGTTGACGAGTTGGGAGTGAGAATGTGTTGGGAGGAGGACGAAGTGAGGTATACGGAGAAAATTGTCTCGCTAAGAGGCCTGTTATGGAAATATTTCCTAATTGCACGGGGTAAGATTTCAAAAGGTTAAAGTGAAACAAATGAAGAATACAGTTTCACAAGCACACGCAGCAGAGTGTAAAAGAGTCTTCTCCTGAACCCTAGAATACAGTACATCTTAAAGCGATGAGGAAGTCAGGGACAGTCCTCCCACTAATGTATTTTGCATAGCAACAGTTAACCGGAACACCATAAAACAGTTTGAATCTCTCTCACAACTTCGCCTTTTGGTCCAGTTCAAACAAAGACACAACAAACTGTAATCTCAGCTGCCAGGGTGTGAAAACAAATGTGTCTGAGAGGATAGTTCACGATGTTTAAGTTAAACAGAAGCCTCAATAGCAACAAAATAGCATATATAATAGTAGTAGTAGTAGTAGTAATAGTATTTTCAAGGTTTAGGTTTTAGTTGTTCCATTCTTGAGGGTATTCTAAGTTAACACATAACTGTAGAAGGATTGGATGGAAAATTTGTTTAAATGTAATTTTGCCATTACAGGCCCACTCAGCACCTTGCTGCTGGAAAATCCATCCAACACACACACACACACACACACACACACACACACACACACACACACACGGCTGCACATAATGGCACCATTTACAGGTTGCCTCATCACGAGCCATTTGCAGAGAAAGTGACTGAAAGTAATTTATCGGGTTGAAGAGGAGGAAGAGAGAGGTGTGGTGGAGTAAAATAGAGAGAGGAAGGCCATGTTTTACACCCTGCTGTTATCTTTTCAGTGAAATTAAATTGAATTTTGGCTCAGATTGAAACAGAAACAGCATCAGCAGAACAGGCAGTGATTTCATTCCTGCAGAGGCTTTCAGACTCATTTTGGGATTAGTTTTTTGGCTCTGTACTAGTCTCAATCACATTTTAATAATAATAAGAGTAAACATGTTTCAAACACATATTGACTTGCAGGAAATAAAACACAGAACCTGTTTTGTACAAGATAGTTGTATAACAAAAAGATTCAGTGTTTTTTTTATTTGGGCTTTTCATGTTACGTTCAAAGGAAACAAAGCAATGTTGAGACGCTGCGTGTTCTTAGTTTTTGAAAGAAATAAAGTGCTGGAAGCTAAAAAACCTCCCGACATAAAGCAGAAAAATATTTTGCTTCGAACATGATTTCCACCGTCACACTGCAACAGGAAAAGGACCGCCAGCACTGTTTGTTTTGGTTTCTTTAAAGAACAGTAACTATGGTGAAATGAATGCAAAGTGGCCCGCAGAGTTTCAAGTTTAGTTTCACATTCGTGTAAAGAAAAAAACACTTCTACCTAATGACAGAATAAAGAAAACATTTCACTAACAGCATGGAGATGACAAAAAGATCTACAAAAAACAGATATCTTGATGATTCAAGCAGGAGGACGAAAAAAACTAAACAAATGAAGAATTTACATTCCCAAATATGAGTTTTAGTAGTCTGGCTATCACCAGAAAAGCTCAATAGATTTAAGATTGAACATCAGTCTGGGGAGTCTGCTCTGTATTTTCTCTGCACAAGAGGCGGGACCAACGGGCATAGTTCACATGACTCTGTACGCCATTGGATAGTCCTTCAACCAATCAGACCAACGATCCGGGTGACGTAGCAGCGACAGCAACATCAACGGGTTGCTGCGCTTCGGTGGCCGCCATGTTGAATGTAAATAAGCTTGGTCGCTTCTCTATCGCCATCGTGTTAAACCCGCCAATAGCGCGCCAGCTGGATAAGCCAGTTTGTGATTGGTTAACGCAAAATTGTGAACTGAAGCAGGAGAGATAAACGTACAGGTTTCCAGCCTGAGCTGCAGGGAGAAATCAAATCACCGGCAGATCGGACTGGTTTACCCAGTCTAGAGTTTTAGAGCAGTAATGCGAAAATCCTACATTGATTTTTTTTATAATCTTTAGATAGATAGATCTTTATTGTCATTGTATGAGGTACAACGAAATTCTGTTGGAGCCATCCTCTCCAAAAAACAGAACTTTTAAGGGACCAAATTGACGATGCACATTTGCCCAATAGGGTCACATTGCAGCCCGGTCTGTGGCTGCTGGTTACAGTGTTTACGCTTAATATTGGACCAATTTCAAAGACCTTCCTGTTCCTGTCAGTCACTTTCACACTAAAACATGAAACAAAACGGGAGATACCATTTAATCCAATCTTTGGACATTAAGTTGTAATTTTAGTTTGCTCCCAAACTAAAATTCGCTCATATCGAAGGTTTGAATTTTTCACTTAAAAACTTCTTTCCATATATAAAAGCTGAAATTTAGACAGCATGGTCTACTCATAATGACATGTTTGCTCTGTAAGTGTGGGCTTTAAAGGAGGCGGCGGCTGAAATAGGACACGGCTAAAAGTGTCTGACACTAAAGTGGGAAAATGGCAGAGTGGGGAGAGATCACGACTGAGCATCACGTCAGACTGTACTGAAGCTCTGACAGGAAGAAATTACAACCACAGTCAGCCGTCCGATCAAATTATTATCATTTCAAACAATACAATCTGATATCTGAAGAAAAAAACAAGTGTGCCTCTGGGCGGTGTGTGTGTGTGTGTGTGTGTGTGTGTGTGTGTGTGTGTGTGTGTGTGTGTGTGTGTGTGTGTGTGTGTGTGTGTGTGTGTGTGTGTCCACAGTCATTATTACAGGCAGCAGCATCCAGCAGAAATTGTCTCCATCCGTCCTCACACACATCATTGGCTGTGCACTCAGCTGTAAGGAGCTAAATAGAGCCAACACCATTACACACTGCATCAATAATGACAGAAGCACAGATAGGACAATTCACTAACACAGGAAGAGAACGTAGACCAGAGCACACACACACACCAATTTTTGTGTCTGCCTGTTTTTGAATTCCATCTTTTTGTTAGTAAAGCTTTCTTTTGGTTCTATCAACCTCCTAACACGACTTGTATGTGACATAAACGTTGAAACTTTCACTGGGAAAAAAACACTAAACATAATCATGCTTCCAATTCTGTTCCTTTTAAAAAAACACATTCATATTTTATACAAATGTAATTCCCACGATAAAAGGACTCGCAAACAAGTCCTCACTTTCTGTTTCAAACTTATTCTGGTCCTCGCAACGATAGAATTACAGGAAATCAGTCACACACAGCTCGCCCCCCGGTGTGATATGGATTTCCTCTGAAGTGTTAGAGCTGTCAGACAGAAATATGAATCTGACAGAGGTGTGAGCTAATCTCTTCCACGTGCACATCAAACAGCTCTACTCTCATCCGTGGATTGAGCTGCTGTTCAGAAACACGCAGGATGTAAGAGACTCATGTAAAGCTTATAAAACTGCCTCAATGTCACATATAGATGAAGCAGACTGAAGAGATGAAAGTACATTCAAGCAAAACATTTGTGGACAGTTATAGGGTATAGGGAGAATATTTTGGGACATTTTAACTTCCACTCCCTCCCAAAGGGCTGTTTGCGAGCCTGGAGTTGATTTTATCCAACACATTCTCCCTCCCATCGTTTCATAGTTTCATGATATTGGTAACATGTGGTGGAAAGTCTGAAACCAGAGGAGTGGAGGCCAGAGCCGGCACAAACCAATTTGGTGCCCCAGGCAAGATTTCAGCAGCATTGTTGCTTTTTTTCTGAAGTTTTTAGCAATTTTGATTAACGTTTTTGTCACTTCTTTAATTTATTTATTTATTTCGATGCTGTTCATCGCTTTTTATACGTTAGTCTTTTTTGGCATTTTTTTTTCGTCGTTTATTTTCCAAGTTATTACCGTTTTTTGTGTCTTTATCAACGTTTATATAGTTTTGGAAAACCTTTTTCGCTTTTTTCTCTACATTAGTCTTTTTTTGTGACATTTTTAGTGTTTTCAAAGTTTTGGGAGTTTTTTTCATCATTTTACATTTTTGTCGCTATTTCTACGTTTTGTTGGATCTGTTTTTTACTTTGTTGCTTTTTGACTCTCCAGGCATCCAAAGGCTGTTTTGGATGCCTGGAGTTGATTTTATCAGGCAGCAGCACATACAGAAAGTGTTTTTAGACTAAAAGGAGCAGTTAGAGAGAAAAACACCCTGAAGTCTGCTTTTATCTGAACTGTGGGAAAAGGGTGAGACTGAGTCATGCACGAGCTCATGATTCACGTCTGCAGCATCATTCAGTGCTTCCCTTTTCGATTTAACCCCCTGGGCACAAACACAGACACATTTGAATTGCAAAGCATCACAGAGGTTTTCTTGTCTAAATGTTGGTTTAATGGCAGGAAAAAACTCTTCATAAAAGCACAATAACTTTCTTTTAATACAAGTCTCGAGACTGCCTCAAATACAGATGTCAGTGATGATTCAGCACTCCTACATTTTGCATAAACACAGGTCAGTAAACAGTCCTTGGGGCATTGATTTGAGGAAAAAGCTCAAATATTTTGGGAATAAAGTGGGTCAAAGTGACTTCTCGGAGTGGAGGCCAGAGCCAGCCCCATAGAAAGAAAATTGATAGAAAGGCCATTGTTTCCCGTGGTCATTTGATTGGTACACAACAAAATGGTGATTGTTGTTAGTTGTCATGGTGCCAATACGCATCAGTGGGGCCGTAAACTGTCGCAGCTCGCTAGGAGGAGAGCCGCCTGACGCAGCTCGAGAGACGTTCTCGGAACTGCGGGGAGTGAGGAGGCAGTGGGTCGGAGGACCGCTAACATTAGACCCAGCGGCAGTGGGTCGGAGGACCGCTAACATTAGACCCAGCGGCAGTGGGTCGGAGGACCGCTAACATTAGACCCAGCGGCAGTGGGTCAATGGACAGCTAACGTTATAATGTTTGCTTGTTAACTCCACTTTAACGTTAGCCCCTTGCCACATTGTTCACAGAAAACAAGCCGAATAAAGCTGTCACTTGTGGCGATAGCAGCGTCCTTTGTGTGGATGAAGTTAATTTGATTCATTTAGCGGCTGGCTCTCTGCCTCGTAACTTGTAACGTTACTACAGCTCGTTTGTGTGTTACTGCAAAACTTCACCTCCGCGACTCGCCAAAAGTCAGCTTATCTTAAGTTTAACGTTACCATGGCAATGGTAGACATAAAAATGGCTGCTGCTCTGACCATTCTGCTACGTTGATTTGAATGAAAATGGCCTTCCTATCCATTTCATTTTTATGGCCGGCCCTTTTTTTATGACGTTTTTATCACTTTTTTCAGCTTTTATTTCAATGCCTTTTGTCCCTTTTTCTATGTGAGTCTTTTTTGGGACATTTTTGGTATTTTTCCTTGTTTATTTGACGTTTTTATCGCTTTTAAAGTTTTTGTTGAATTTTTTTAACTTTTTCTCGCTTTGACTTTTGTAGTTTATCGACTTTTTGCCTTTATTCGTTGTTTATGTCAAAGTTGCTGCCGTTTCCGTCGCTTTGTTGATTTGACTTTTTTATAGTTTTTTTTTCTCTACATATATTTATTTGATGCAATTTTCTTATTATCTTTAACTCTCTGGTTATCCTCGGGTCAAATTTGACCCATTTTCAAAAACTCTGTATACGAGCAATTTGGGTTTTCTTTAACGTTGATGGTTCCATACAACGCTCTTCACAAGGATCAGTTCAGTACTTCCAGAAATAGAGTAGAACATTGAAAAAACAAATGTTGAAAAAATCTTCAAAAACATTGGGAAAAAGTGACAAGATGTGATTAAAAATGTTTTTGTTTTTTAAAGTGCAGAAAAACAACAACAAAAACATGGAAAAAAGTGACAGAAACGGGAAAAAAGCGTCAAAAGTGTTGAAAGAGACAATTTTGCAAATGCTGGACTACAAAGACTTTATTGCTGAGTTTGCGGGCAAGAAGGCAAGGAAAGTGGCTTTCACTTTACCCAGCGTGGTGAGTCGGAAAGAATCTAAAGTCACGTGCAGCTGAGCTGAGGTCAGATGGCCTATTATTCTGACTGCTCAATAGTCCGTTATCTCTCTTAACACCAAAATACAAATTCCTGTCATCCTATCTATTTTGGCAACATGGACAGCGGGTGAACGTCCACATTTAACACCTGCACACACAGCAAGGCACACGAGAACACACACACACACACACACACACACACACACACACACACACACACACACACACACACACACACACACACACACACACACACACACACACACACACACAGGTATGTCAAAACCAGCAAGGGGTCATTATTTACAGGCTACCACACATCCTTAAGGTGCTGTGGTGAGAGAGTGTGTGCATGTATGTGTGCGAAGATGAGACCAGACACCACCAGACTAATTTCAGAGCATTACAATCAGAGCGTCTTAGTCAACTATGGTGGCGGAGATGACTTTTTCATGCTGCTCGGTCAGGCTCAGAGGCAGAGAGCGCTGGCTGGACAAACTGGATGTAAATAGAGGCGATAGGATGGGAGACATGCCTTAGAAGCTGCTAGATGTTCTCTCTCATACACACTCTCTCTCTCACTCACACACACACTCATTCACACACACACACACACACATACACACACACACACACACACACACACACACACAGCTGTCTGAATAACGGCAGTTCCCGTGCGGGTTGACAATGATTCTTGCGCATGCATCACGGTGTAATGAGCAGGGCCTCACACCCCCCCTGTGATGGCTCTACCGATGCCACGGGCCTGCCCTGTGTGAGGCTGTTAGAGCTGCACATTTATGAACAAAGTGTTACACTTACATGCTAAAGTGTCCACACACTTTGTTCCACTTTACGTCTGGCTGTGTGCTGTAAAGTAAAGCTGGTTATTTTCAGGGTTAAACAATGGTTTGTCAATGAAGGACTTTGCACCTGATTGGATTAAAGAAAGGTCAGCAGGTAGAACATTCAAACCGCTGCTTCTCTGTCTTTCAGGCTCATGACAGTGAAAATGCAGCTCAGCTTAGTTTAATCACCAACACACCAGAAAAAAGGTGCCTCCTACATGTTGGCAGGCGTCTTGCATGTTTGCTGCAGATAGGCAGGAGTGTGTATAAGACTCGGGGCTGCTTTACATTTTCTACCTGCACTTTCTCATTACACACTTAATGTTGTCAGGATTTGAAGCTAAAACCCCTCTAGGTATTTGACTATTCTTTCTTCAAATGAGCTGCAAAAGTTGACCTTTAAGTTTACCTGAATGTGATCGAGAATTTCAGTAGTTGATGTCAAAGAGGATTTGCATGAATGGGTTGTATGATTTTGTACGAAAACTTATGCACAACAATTCGTATGATATCCTATGAAATTAAGACCACTACCTGAACTGTCATGTGACCAGCAGCCGGTCACATGACACACGTGGGACTGTGAGCCGGGTACAGATCATGGTCTTACCAGCGGATGTTGCAGCTGAGTTTAGCTGGCAAAAGGCCAAACTGAAGGGTTAGGATTAGATAAAAGATTGTGGTTTTGGATAAAATATTGGCCCCCGTTTCCTGGGTGAAAGTCTTGTGTTTTCTCCTTAACTTCTTCAGGACATGAACACCTGTTTCCTGGGTGAAAGTCTTGTGTTTTCTCCTGAACTTCTTCAGGACATGAACACCTGTTTCTTGGTTAAAGGTCTTGCGTTTTCTGCTTAACTTCTTCAGGACATGAACACCTGTTTCCCCTCTTGAAAGCGCTGTGTTTTAGGAGCCAAACATCCCCCCCGACCTCCTCCCTACGAGGATCTTCACGATCTTATACTGCTGCTGACAGTAATACATACGTGGAATGCATACCAATTACATAGCTTTACTTTTCGTACCTATACGTACAAATAGTTCATGAAAACAACCTGAAATAGGCATTCAGTTAGAAGAAAAGAGTCTGTCATCATGTCGTGATCCTGGGTTTTGTTTTATTTCCTGTTTTAATTTGTAGGATGCCTTGTGTGTTTTCCCGCCTCTGTGATTGTCTGCCCCACCCTGACGTGTTTCACCTGTTCCTCGTCAGCCCTCATGTCACCTTCCCTCGTTACTACCCTCATTTCTTTGTGTATATTAGTCTTGGTGTTCTCATTTCTACATTTGTTCCTGACTCTCAGTGTATCTTCCTAGTTCCCTCAAGTATTTTGTGTTTCTGTGAGTTCCTTTTGTTACCTGCTCACTTTGTTGTTCTATTTACCTCCTGACATGTGTCTTCCATGTCATATAAACGTTAAGACTTGTCTGCTAACCAAACCTGGACGAGACGTCCTTCAAGTGATTTGATCATCTCCAATTCCAACTAAACTCCATCTGCTGATAAAGCTCATGTGAAATGATAGAAAGCTGTAAAACAGCTACTAAATGTACTTTAAAGGGAGATTGTTTAGTCAAGGCTGACTCAGATTCTGTGTTTTTGGACTTTTTTGGGCAGCAACTTAGCTGAATGAGTGTAACTAAAATACCTTTCTCAGATCTAATGATTGTAGATTTGTCTTTAATCTTTTTGAGTGTTATTTCTTTATAATCTGCTCTAACTTTTACAAAGTTTTAGGCACAGGTATGGTGATAACAGTCCGAAATGATTTGAAAACGTGATGCAATACTACAATAAAAGGAACACAAACCAACTACAAAGACGTCAAATGATCACAGAGACCCAAAACAACTCCAAAGGAAACACAATCAATCAAAAAGATGCAAAACCCCACAAAGAGACTCAAAATGTATGGGGAAATTGCTTTTCTTTATTGAAAATCACCACATTTTCTTGAGGAAGGACCCCTAATTCCCTCGCCAAATACGCACACCTAAGTCTTCCACAACCTGAGGGAAAACACTGCATGTTGTGTAACAAATTCAGTTGAAAATAACTTCCTGACCAATATCCACAGATAATCTCTTCAGGTGGAGATAAAAATGACTATACTAAAAGAAAAGGCACTTTATAACAACATTCTGGCAGTGTTTGATCCCAAAAGATTGATTTGTTTTGTGCCAAATGTCCTTTAACCCTCCTAAGGCCTGTACTACAAAGCAAGATTTAGCGTTAATGAGGTAACTTCAGGTTCAACCCAGGGTTTTCTGTACCACGACAGTGGATTAGTTGTTACCGGGTGAAATCGCCGTGGCAATTTATGCTGAACACCTAACCTGGTCGGCAGCAGGCTATGTTGTTGATCAGAGATCAACCGGTGTTCACGCGCGTGCACCACCACCACCACCACCACCACCACCAGCACCACAATAAAAAAGGCAGCATGAATGGAGCCATGATACTACGATTCACCATGGCAACAACCACAAACAAACGAGTCGGCGAAAATACTCATGCGCACATATGCGAGTTTGAACATGTATTTCGTAAAAAAGCAACACAGCGGCTGCTGTAAAAGAGAGAATTTGCGTGGGAGAAAATTGCTGCTAGAGTAAATGCATATATTCCAATATAGTATATATCATATTTAATCATAAGTATAGCCTAATATTACTGGTGAAATTGTATTGAAAATCTATTTCATTATGTGCAATACTGCGGGCGAAAAAGTCCTAGGCCTACTAATCCCATTCTGAGGCTGCAGCACCATCATTAACAGAATTATAATTCACAATATTTTATTTCAAAGGGTTTACAGCATTCACCTGCAATACTGTGGAACTCCTTTTTAATGGATCTTACTGGTTTGTGTCCAGGGAACACTACACATGTTTAAAGCACGTTTAAGAGCAATCTCTTCTGACGGCGCTTTGCTACAGTGGCTTTACTAAAATGCTCCGCATCACCAAGGTTGTAAAGAAAACTGTAACGTGACACAAATAATGTGCTGGGATGTAGAGCATGTCCACGATGGGTGACGTTAGTGACATGAGGACGGATAAGGTTATGTAGCCTAGGATACATAACTGATAGACTGGGAAGAAAAACGATACCGCTCAAATAGGAAGTTATCTGGAAATTAAAATGCGTCGGGGCCTCAATATCATCTCCCAACGTATGTTTAACTCCCTGCAAAGTAATACAGCGACTTGAAAAAACAACAATAAATTAAAATCGGAGAAAAAATTGACAGACAGTGGAAAAAGTCACAAAAAGCGGGAAATGTGACTAAAACAAGGTGAAAAGCCACAAAAGTGTCAAAAAAAACAAACGTTGAAAAAAAATGTTTTAATTTTTAATTTTGACCTAGAAAAACTCAAAGTTGCATGGTCAACAGGAAGACAATACAAGGGTTAAGTAGATGCATTTAATGTACCAGTGTTTGCCTGAAGCTACAGATACTTATTTGCATGAACCTCAACATAATTTATTTCAGGGTGCCATCATTACTTAACTCACCCTCAAACATATTAATCAGTGTCTTTGCTTAGATCTCCTTCATAGATCCACAGACTCATTAAGTAAACTCTTATCTTCTGAAACACTTCAAAAAAAGTCTTCACTTCTGCCTCAAATCAAATCCCTCTCCCATATCTCTGTCCCCTTCTCCTCCACCCTTTCTATTAGGCTCTTATCTAAACATTTAAAAACCTTTGTACTTGTCTTCCAACTGTTTCCTCTTTTTTATATTTTTTCTAAAAACTGTAAAAGTGCTCTTTCATTAAAAACTTGTCTTCCTTTTTTTAAAATCTCTTGCAAGAGAAAGCGAGAAACCTGGAAGAGTAAATCCTTTCTTCTTATCTCCTCATTTACCTCTGACCCCTGCACTGATTTATTGTTAAGAAATGAAACAGTTTTTCGCTATTAAAACTCATTTTAAGTCACTTTGGATCAGATCTGCGTGTTAGTGTTGAAATAAAAACCATACCAGTTGCTCTATATGAACATTTGCCTAATTTAAAAAAGTAATCATGACTTTATATGTATGGATTGATGCTGGAAAAGCTACATTGTTACACGCAAAGCCATTTATTATTTAATACAGTCATTTTCATGTAAAATGTCAACCTCACTCCAAATTCGGAAAACACGGATGCTTGGTCAGTGTCTCTGTCAGATACGACGCAAAAATGGAACGCACCGGGCAGAGCAGTAGCTTGATCGCGGCGCTTTAAGATGACACAGTATTAAGAGAGACAACAGTAGAGAGTAGTATGAAAGACTGACATTCCACATAGGGAGGCTGGTTGGGGGATGGATGGATCAAACAACACAGGACTTTCACCCAGGAGACCGGGGTTCATGTCCCACGTGTCACTGAAACGTTAATTTTATAAATCCACCCACGATCTTTTCCTAAACCTAACTGTCCTGTTCTTCTTTTCCTAAACCCAACTGTCCTGTTCTTCTTTTCCTAAACCCAACTGTCCCGTTCTTCTTTACCAAAACCCAACTGTCCCGTTCTTCTTTACCTAAACCCAACCGTCCCGTTCTTCTTTACCTAAAGCCAACCGTCCCGTTCTTCTTTTCCTAAACCCAACTGTCCCGTTCTTCTTTACCTAAACCCAACTGTCCCGTTCTTCTTTTCCTAAACCCAACCGTCCCGTTCTTCTTTTCCTAAACCCAACTGTCCCGTTCTTCTTTTCCTAAACCCAACTGTCCCGTTCTTCTTTACCTAAACCCAACTGTCCCGTTCTTCTTTACCTAAACCCAACCGTCCCGTTCTTCTTTACCTAAACCCAACTGTCCCTTTCTTCTTTACCTAAACCCAACTGTCCCGTTCTTCTTTACCTAAAGCCAACTGTCCCGTTCTTCTTTACCTAAACCCAACCGTCCCGTTCTTCTTTACCTAAAGCCAACTGTCCCGTTCTTCTTTACCTAAACCCAACTGTCCCGTTCTTCTTTACCTAAAGCCAACTGTCCCGTTCTTGTCCCTTGTGTCACATAAACGAACCTTTTTATAAGCCCACCTACCATCTTTTCCTTGACCTAACTGCGTCAAAAGTGACGGCAATAGTCCCGACCCAGCGCGTTTAGATACACCACGTTTAGATCTAACGCTAAAGGAGACATTTTTAGCGTCAATAACAATGTCAAATGCACCTGACCAAGCGTCCGTATTTTATGAGTTTGGAGTGAGAACGTTTTGAAAATATTACATTTATTCCGTGTTTAGCCCAAAAAGTTTGTTATAATCACAGTGAAATTGAGCATTTAGTGACCCTATAACTCTCCACTAAATGTCAGAATGATACAAATAAGAGCAAACCAAGAAAGCCTATTTTGAATCGGATAAAAAACATGTTTGCATTCATGTGCATTATGTAAGAAAATGGACTATTGTCTAAAACTACTAAGTCATTTTTCTGAGTATTACGAGGACCATGTCAGCTTAAAGTTGAAAGTTCAGAGCTCATTCTTAACCTTTTGAAACAGCTGTAAGAATTTCACCTCAAGGTATATTTCACGGCTGTTATGTAGCCTTTAAAGATATCATATGATCTCCATCAGCAGATGGAGTCATCCCAACACTAGAAGAATTTACATTTGAGCATCTACATTTTACATAACTGGGTAGAAGTGATGAAGATCACGCAGCACAATCAAAACCACTTGAACTACACATGAACCCTGGAGTGTGATGGTTGTGTTTCAAACCAACACATTCTCAGTCCTAGCACGTCAAATAGCAACGCCTGGTCAGGTGCCTTTGGCGTTTGTTACTGATTAGTTAAGGCCGTTACACACCGGGGGCGTGACGAATAAGCAACGTGAAAATACGGAATAATCGCCTGCGAATATTTTGCATTAAAATTATTCACACCAGCAGTGTTGTAAATTTGCGACAGTTTTCAATAAAAGTTTCGGATATTCGTTCCAGCTCAGTGTCAGAGGGACAGTTTGAGTTCCATCTTGGGAGAAGAGAGAGAGAGAAAGTGAAGGAAGATGCAGTGTGAGCAGACGAGAGAGAGAAATTGGAGCAGAGGAGAGTTAATGTTTAGTGGTGAAGATATCAAGTGATTACCACCAGAGGTATCCTGTCTTGTTTTCTGGCTGCTGAGCGGAGTGACAGAGATTAACGTTGGCTCCGGAGACTCCAGCCCCGTCTCCCCCGAAGCAGGAAAAGCTAACAATAAGCTACTGTAATCTATTTATTGAGTTTCCTTTTAGCAAAATACTCAGTGAATTTAACTCCCTCTGGAAAAGAGTGTAGCATATGTCTAGGGGTTTTATTGTGAACGTCTCTGGTACGCTGCATTTGTGATAGTTAAAAGGAGTAATAAAGTTTGCTGTAGGTCAGACAGCAGCCTCTGTGTTATACACGATCCTCATAAGTAAATAACACATTGTGATTGGTTGATGTCTTTATTTGCGTCGCGAAAGTTCAGAGAAATCAACCTTGTTTCAAAAAACAATTATGCCGCTTTGACGAGTAATATTCACATTCTGTGTGAAAGTACTCATGATAAAAACAGTAGTTTGAAAAAATATATTGACGTACAAATTAATCGTGAGACAAGAAAGGGAAAGTCCTGAGTTGTTTGACCCATCCACCCACCCCCAACCAACCTCCTTAAGCGTATTTTCGGTCCTTCATACTAGTCGCTACCGTTGTCGCTCCTCATACTACGTCACATTACATTACATGTCATTCAGCTGACGCTTTTATCCAATGCAACTTCGAATTAAGGGCTTTCAATGTTGAAGGTACAAACTCCAGACAGCAGGAAGTAAGTGCAAGTACATAAGCTTCAAATAAGCCAAACTACAAAGAGCCACATGAAAGTGCAACTGTAAGTTTTCTTAAAGCCCCGTGGTCAAGCTGCTGCTATGCCCGGTGCGTCCCTTACAGATGCTAAAAGGGGGATTTTTGCGTTGGTATCTGACACTCAGAGCCACTGACCAATCGTTAGTATTTGACGAGTTGGTAATGAGAACAGGTTGTTTCAAAAGCTGGGTTATAAGCCTAAGAATTGAATTATCCGTGGTGTTGGCTCCATATGTCATACTACATTCCATTCGTTTTGATAAATGGATTTCACTGCAGGTCCCTTATACTTGGACTGAGCTTAAGGCCTTGATTAGTGACTTGTGTATGTTCTTGTGTCTGTTTTATTTGATTGTTTTAAAGACTTGAAATGTATGTTGTGCACTCTGCCCCATTGAAAATGAGGGTCTCCCTCATTGGGCCCTGAGTTTAAAATAAAGGTTTGAAATGAAATGAAAAATGATCTTTGAACGTCTACATTTTGACTGATTTTAATGTAAAATGTCAACAACGGTCAACATTTCATAGAAATTTAAATGTCTGTCAAAATGTATATGTTAGCAGTTACATAATTTATATTTAGTCGACAGAATGAATTTGACAGTGAAACTAGTGGTTATTGGTTCAGCTTCCTGTAGCTCAATGATACAAATTAAAACTGGCTCAAGAGCACAATAAAGTATGAGAGCATTAAATGTGTGTTCAAAACCTTGAAAACATCCAAACATACCTTCAAAAACCTCTGTCATTTAATACAGATGTGATATGAAGAACACTGTCTCCATCTAGTGGCTGTTCTCACAAGGACTGCACCTTTTGCTTGTTTTGTTTCATGGTTAGGGACCAATAGTTAAACAAAACAAAATAAATACCAGACAAAAAACGTATCATTGTCAAAAATCACTTTATTTGAGTCACTGTGATTTTTTGTTTAAAAGAGACACGGCAGTTTTACTGGCATAATTACCAACCAATGGCTTTGTTTTGGCACTCTGCTTTACATAAGGAAAACACTTTCACTCTGTATGGCCCTTTTGATAACACTGAATACGTTAGATTTTGTTATTTATTCAGTTAGGCCTTTCGTGCCATTGCCCAGGTCAAACTAAATGTTTATTTAGACATTCAAACTGTAAAATACAGTCAGTTTATTTGACACACACACACACACACACACACACACACACACACACACACACACACACACACACACACACACACACACACACACACACACACCCCTTCTGCACGTCCTCAACTTTAGCTAGCATTCTTTCCGTTCTTCTTCTTTTTTTTCTTTGGCGTTTGCTTTTTGGAGGACTCAGCATTGGAGGAGGCAGTTGCTTTAGGTGTGTATTCGGAGGGTGGAGCTGACTCTGACTTGGTTGGTGCTTCCTTTGGTACTTTTACTGGTTCAGCCTGGACCTTCTCGTCTTCCACTGGTACCACTGGGTTGACCTCAGCGACCTTGACCAAGATCTCAGACTCTGCTGCTTCTGGTTTTGGGTTTGTTGGTGGATCAATCTTGACTTTCTCAGGCTCAGATGTCGGTACCGGTTCAGCGGGTTGCTGCTGGATCACCTCATCTGGTTTCACCTCTTTCTCCTTGACCTGGGTTTGAACTTTAACAGCTTCTGGTTTTGTTTCTGTTATCATATCAGAAGAGTTCTCCAGAGGTGTGGACATGGCTGGCTTTGAAACCTCAACATTATCCGGCTGTGGGAGAACTGATTCTGCTGCCTCTGATTTGACATCTACCACCTGCTGAGGGACTGAAACCGCCTCCTCTTTAACCTGAGCTTTGGTGTTGAACTGGGCAAATGCAGAAGACATCAAGTCGTCTTCAGTGTCTACATCATCATTGTCCTCTTCATCATTGTCACATGGTTTGGCCAACAGGGCGGCTGCAATCTCCTGCAGCTTGGCCTGCTCCTCCTTTAGACGGGACATGCCCTCCGTTAGGACTGGATCCTCCTTCTGTAGCTCCTGAAGCTCTTCGAGCTCCACAGGGGTCAGCATGGCAGATTTGTCAGGATCCTCTGGGGTGATGATTTCATCAACTTTAGAACTGCCAAAGACCTTTGATGGGATGTTAGAATTATTCTGGCGGATTTCCTTGATCTTTTCATAGAGGACTGTCCTCTCGCTCTGTAGGGCATTACACAACCTCTCCAGCTTCTGAATCTTCAGGACGAACACGTCATACTCCTTCATCTTCATGGTTCTCTGGAACAGACGGAGGGATAAAGAAAATGAGATGCAAAGAAAGTGAGATATACAACCCCAAATCAGAAAAAGTTGGGACAGTATGGAAAACACAAATAAAAAAAGAAAGTAGTGATTTCTAAATGTACTTTGACTTGTATTTCATTGCAGACAATACAACAGCACATCATATAATGTGTTCCTCATGATTTTTATTGTTTTTTTTTCAAAAAACAAAATTGCTATTATGGTTCTTGCAACACATTTCAAAAACAGTTGGAACAGTAAAGCATTTACCACTTTGTAATGTTGCCATTCCTTTTCACAACACTTAAAAGACGTTTAGGGACTGAAGACACCAAGTGATGAAGTGTTTCAGGTGTAATTTCAGGTGTGAAGTCTTAAGGTGGGCAACAGTACAGGGTCTTCTTTGTCGCATTTTGCGCTTACAAAAGCAACATTGTTTGTGACAGAACGTCCTCATTTTCATTCATAAATTCACCCCGTCTGTGTTGGGAAGCTCTGATATTTGGACCTTCGGGGCTTCCGTGGCCCTGGATCTGACGTGAGGTCACTTAACGTTACTAAGCAACAACAAGTTGCATTCTTTGCGCGGCCTTTCCTTTCTCGCAACTAGTTAGTTACCTAGAGTTTGAACTACGTTTTATAAGTAACGAGATATGAAACGTTACTAAACAGACCTAAATAACACTACTTCAGTGTTTTCTGAAGTCTGTCCCTGAAGCTGCTGCCACGTAGGGTGACGCTGCAGCTGCCACCAACGTTAGCTTAGCCTACTGTTACCTGGTAAGTGAGAGTAGCTTATATGATCCCGCGTGCGTGCGTGCGTGCGTGCGTGCGTGCGTGCGTGCGTGTGTGTGTGTGTGTGTATACTGTCACTGGTGTACAGCAGTAAACAGAATACAATGTTTATATTTCCTTGTTTCAGATGATGAGAGAGACAGTGAGAACTCCTGGTATCATTAAGGTCAATGACTATGCAATATTAGAGTAAATTCTTAAATCTTAAATATGCATTGCTTTACACAATTAAATGACTATATGGTAATGTTAGTTAGCAATGGTCAGATAATTAACTAAAATAGAAACAGTGGAGCTTTTTTCTCCTTCCGTCTGCTTTTTATGGATTTGTTAGCCATGGTGTTGAAGATTGTAAACAGTTTCTTAAATACTTTTGAGTAAATGTAGGCCCTTATCAGCAGACTTTACTGCCAATCGATACAAAAGTTGTATGATGATGCTAATTATTAGTCATGGTTTTGTGTGGCAGTGGGGGGGGGGGGGGGGGGGGGTGTCGGTTAAACGGCTTATTTGTGTGTTGTGATGTCCTGTTGCGTTCAGGTTCGGTTGCGTTTCTCAAAAAGTTAAATCTGTCTCATCTTTTCTCAACTCTAAGTGTTGTTTTTCCAGGACTTTAAATTAACGCCATCAATACTTAAACGTCTGTTGCCCGTGTACAGTTGGTATTCAGAAACGTCACAGTACCGACTGTCTGGGGTGTCGCTCTGGGACAGGCGAGTATGAGGCTGGGAGGGGAAAATCACAGTATACTCACTACAAAAAAATAGACTACACCACTGGTTAGTTGTACTCTAAAAGTATGCAGAACTTACATGTAGATTCCTTTAAATGTTGATTAAAAATGGAACTGGATCTGTGAATTATTACAGAGTCACAATTGAATTCATATCTTGCTACTCAGTCAGAATCTTATTAACCTGGAGTCCCAGTCTCTGTCACAATAATCATATATGTGATGTTTTAGGCCTTTTGGCAGACATCCATTTAAAATGTAGACAATGGCATATATACATAAAGAGCCTTTTCTCCATGTCTACTGAAGTTTCTCAGTTTGCTCTCTAGTAACATTTGTGGTCCAGGTAGCTTTGCATAAAACATGGTTGTCATTCGCGAGGCTACTTTTACTTTTATACTTTAAGTACATTTCCAAGCCTGTACTTTGTTACTTTTACTTGAGTAAATAAGTTAAATCAGTACTTCTACTTTTACCAGAGTATTTTTTAACACAAGTATCTGTACTTCTACTTAAGTATGAGAAGTGAGTACTTTTCCCATCTCTGGCCATCACAGAAGTGCAAGTTACCTTTGCCAAGGGCACTGACACAACCCCATACCATGACAGACCCTGGCTTTTAGACTTGTTACTGGTAACAGTCTGGATGATCCTTTTCTTCTTTGGTCCGGAGCACACAGCGTCCATTTCTCCCAAAAAATACCTGAAATACTGATTCATCTGACCACAGTACACATTTCCACTGTGTGATGGTCCATCCCAGATGCCTATGAGCTCAGAGAAGTCGACAACGCTTCTGGACACTGTTAACATAGGGCTTCCTTTTGGCACAGTACAGTTTTAACTGGCATTTGTGGCTGTAACTATGTATTGTGGTACTTGACAAAGGTTTGCCAAAGTAGTCCTGAGCCCATGTGGTGATATCGCTTATAGATGAATGATGATTCTTGATGCAGTGCTGCCTGAGGGATCGGAGATCACGGTTGTTCAGCTTAGGCTTGCGCCCTTGTCCTTTACGCACTGAAATTCCTCCACATTCCTTGAATCTTTTAATTATGTTATGCACTGTTGAAGGTGAAATAAGCAAATGTCTTCCTATCTTTCTTTGAGGAACATTGTTTTTAAACATTTCAATAATTTTCTCACGTATTTGTTGGCAAACTGGCGATCCTCGGCCCATCTTTGCTCCTAAAGGACTAGACCTTTCTTGGATGCTGCTTTTGTACCAAATCATAATTACAATCACCTGTTGACATCACCTGTTTCAAATCACATCATTATTTAACCAATTTACCTGATTACTAGCCCTAAATTGCTCCTGTCCCAACCTTTTTTGGAATGTGTTTCAGGTTCGAATGACAGGAAAGGATGTATATTTACAAATGAAATGAAGTTGACCAGACAAAACATGAAATATTTTGTGTTCACATTGTCTGCAATGAAATACAAGTCAAAGTACATTTAGAAATCACTACTTTCTTTTTTTATCTGTGTTTTTCATACTGTCCCAACTTTTTCTGATTTGGGGTTGTATAGAAAAAGGTTAATAGCTCAGCAAACGATCTGCAAGTTATCAGATTATGATCATTTCCTTGGATGCCTGGTTGGGTTCATTTAAGGAGAATTTCCTCCCCAAAAATGCTCCCGTAAGCCATTTGTTCAAGCAGCAGTTACAATGCATATTTACATTTACAGTGGCGGCGCCCACTAGTGGTATTCCATAATTATTACGGGAGCAAAGGGGAAAGTGGGTGATGAAGTAAAGGAGTGCCAAGTTACTTGTAAAGAGTTAAGTTCGGTCAAACAAACACAGCAGTTTAACCCACTTTAAGGGTTCATGTCCCGTTTGAAAAGCAAACAGCGTTTCGAAACAGAACTACGTGACATTTTGTGTCACCTGCATAACCATACATTAAGTAACATAACATATGATGTGCCTAAACCAAACTAAAGTGCCACCATTTCCCAATGTTAACTGAGAGTTTGAAACAGATCGTTACATTCTCTGATTTAGATATGAGGACGGAAAATCGTGTGGGTCATATTAGAGGGTAGGAATAAACAACCTATGTCATTGTATGGTTTGGAGGACTTGTTGCTATCAAGACTCAACAAACCCCCCAAAGGGTCAACAGTGGGAACATCATCAACATACCTCCTCCATCATGTCAGTCAGAGCCTTGTTGCAGTTCTCAAACCTTGACTTCCACAGATTTGACTCTTTGTCCATTTTCTTCATCTTTTCTGACATCTAAAAATGGGAACAGTTTAAAACCAAAGGGCTGCAGTGACGTCTAAAAACAAAATCTAACTAATGTGAGCTGTAGGTACTATAAACATGGACACACTTCTTTTTGGTGGATTGCTCAAAATATACAGTAAAGACAAACTGATAACATTGATAACCACCACTTAGATCTCTATAAGATGTCCAACAGCCTCATTCCCACCAACCAGGTTAACACGGTATTCACCACCTACATTATCCATCTCTTTCTTGAAGCGGACGTAGATTTCATTGCTTTTTGCCAGCGTCGCTTGAAACTCATCAAACTTCTCACCGTAGAGTTTCAGCTGTGGACAGAAGGAAAGACTTGAAGCACAGACAGAAATAAACAGTATTAAAATCAGGTTGGTTTCTGGCTAAACATCAACCCGTCGCGTGGATTTCAGTTTGCTGCTTCAGGTTTAACATTCTTGTTTTCTCAAGTTCTTTTTTTAATATGGAACAAACTATTCGGCTATTACTTATTGTACAAACATACATCCCTGTCAAAGGGACAAAGACATTATTCATAACAGACAGCACAGTAAAGGCATATAATGTATGTTTAAAGAACCAGAACCTAATTTCTGCTCTAAACACTTGGAAAGGTGGATAATGACTACTCCTCTAAGTGATCAATTACAAATTGCACAAGTCGTTAACTATGAGCCGTACAAGCTGCTGGAGGCTGTTAATCATTCACACTTGCACGTTTTCACTTCCGCCATTAAACATAGGGACACAGGGACCTAATTATTCACTTCAAACTCAGCAGTTGTTACAAAAATGAACTTTGAAAATATTTACAGGATAAAATGGAAGACACCTGCTTGATGGTTTGTAAAGCAATATTCAGTCCTGAGACAGAAATCATCCTGCTGACATGTTGGTTAAACCTGGCTGCAGCTCAAACCTTTATCTACTTCATCTACTCATTCAGAAACACTTTCGACCAGTTTACATTCTTTATGTAGCTGGAAAGGTACTTAAACACCTCTAAGACCAATGAGGTGGTGGTGGTAGACTTCCGCAGGAAGAGGACTGACCTTGCCCCGGTTTACATCAATGGGGACACTGCAGAGAGGATTAAGGACTTCAAATTCCTGGTGTCACACATCTCACAGGACATCACCTGGGCAACCAACACCACAGCCCTTGTGAAGAAAGCTGTACTTTCTCAGGTCACTCAAGAAAATCAACCTCCCCAGAAGCTGCTTTTATCCTTTTACAACTGTGCTGTCCAACGTATCATCTCTCATGACATTCTGGTGTGGTTTAGCAGCTGCACCACTGCTGACAAAAAGGCGCTGGACATAGTCAGGAAATCAGCACAAACCATAATTCACACGCAGCTCCCCTCACTCACTGACATTCTGTATATCACACCAGATGCCTCCAGCAGGCAAAAAACATAATTAAGGACTGTTCCCACCCAGGTCACAACCTCTTCACTCTGCTGCCATCTCGTTACAGATCTTTCCAGGGTCGCACTTCCAGAATTTTGAATAGTTTTTATCCAAGTAACGTCTGAACTCATGACCCATATGGATTGCACTGCACTTTATGGACTATGTCTTCTTTCAGCTACTTACCAATTCTTATAATTTATTTACGTATTTATTTATTACTGTGTTCATATTGCTTAGTTCTTTTTATTATGTCTTAATTCATGTTTTACTATGTTGTCTTGTCATACTATGTAACACTACCAGGGGAAGTGCAATTGACTTTCATTATGTGCCATGACAATAAAAGCATTCTAATTCTAAAATAAAACTTTATAAGCCTGCACAAGCAACTTGCAAGTCAAGATTGAAGTCAATCACATTTCTGAATGCTAAAATTATTAAATGTTGAAAACAAAGCTGAACATGTTTTTTCTTTCAAATCTCAAGTCAAAGGTTTTAAGGTAGTCAAGTCTGATCAGTCAAGTCCAAGTCAAATCTTAAGTCCTTGTTTTTGTGACTTAGGTCTAATTTGAGTCTGCAATCCACAGGTCTAGAGCTAAAATAATCCCTCTTATATTAACAATGCCCATTGTCTGTACATCAAGAATATTTGGCTTAAAAAATATGAATTTGAGAATTCAACGCTTAGTTTCAGTCCTTTTCTCTTTGAAAAGAGATAAAGAGTGTCTTTGGTAGAAAACACTTCCAATTAAAACTGTTCTCTGTGAAAGACACAATGCTGTTGGATCTTTCAGATACAACTTACACAAACACAATTCCATTCATCTCCATTGTATTGAGGTGGATGCAAAACTCTGACAGGTATTTCACAACCTGAATCAATATATAGATAATTCATTTGTAAGTTAAGCTTTAAACTTTTAAATATGGGCATTTAAAGAGGAAAAGATCAGTTGTAAAAGCCAGAAATATCGTAACTGTCAAATAATGTATTGTTTAATTGTTAATTGGTATCAATCAATAACCATATCAGACCCTGCAGATAGTTCTCTAACAGTCTCTTATTGTCTGTAAAGAGTTTATAAATTAAAATGCCAAAATGCGATACCAACTTCTACCAAACAATTGAATCTTTATACATTTCTGGGTTTATAAAGCATCATCCCAGTGTTTTATAACTTCATGTTGGAACATTTATAGAAAATAGTTCATCAGTTAACTGAATTCATATTCTAAATAAAAAAATAAACATCTGGCAAAAAAACAATAAAAAGAAACTTTTCCAAACATTTTGTAAAAGATCAGAAGGGATGGGCCTGTGTCTTACCAAACAACATGTTTGAATCTTTATACATTTCTGGGTTTTTTAAAGGCTCATCCCAGTGTTTTCTTTAATGTATATCTTATAACTTTGTCACATTTACAGAAAATACAGTTTATCATATAGTTGAATTCTTAAAAAAAGCCAAAATAAATCCCAATAAGAAAGCTTTCTAAAGGTTTTGTAAAAGATCAGAGGGTATGGACCTGTATTGTATTACCAAACAAGTTTTAGAATTGAATATTTAGACATGTCTGGGGTTTTTAAAAGGTCATTTTAAATGTATATCTTTAGATTGAACTTTGAAACTGTATTTAGAACTTCATGTTGTAAAATGTACAGAAAATATGTAAAGATAAATCCTAATAATTAGAAAACATTCCCAACATTCATCCTGTGTTGTATTTCATGACCCCAGTATTCTAAAGCTCTGGCTACAGTGCTGTCTTTCTGTAACCATGGTAACATTCATCTCATCCCTACGTCTTCTCCCAGGTGTGTGCTACCGGCTACCTGTCCTCGTTGTCAGCATGTTAGTCAGTGAATATTCACCTGTGCCTGCATCATTGTCCCCTGTTCTCTGAGTGTCTGAGTCTGCAGTTTCCACTCAGCAGCCTGAACCAGTAACTGGTTAGAAGAGAACAGACGGAGGAGACACATTACAGACATTTCTTTACCTTCTTCTTCATGGACAGCTCCTGCTCCTTCATAGCGAAGCATTTCTTTGTTTTGTCAATAGCCTCCCTAAGCAACTAACAGAGACAATACACAGTCAATCTGTGAATATATTTAACATGTGTACAAAATAATGGTAACACTTTGTAATAGCCATCATTAATACATGTTAAATTAATAGTTAATTAAGCTTTTAAACTATTAACTAAAGTTTAAAATCTAAATGATCCATTTACAATGTATTAGTGGTAGTTATTTTAAAGTATTACCAAAATAATTATGAATGTTAATAAACTTTGAAATCATGCCTCTAATTTTTAAAGATTCACAATTACTAACTAAGGTTACAGTAAAGCACATTCATGAAATACAATAAAGATAAATATCAAATGACTTTAAGCAAAACATACACAAGAATTGTAGAATAATGTGCTGAATTAAGCAACAAGTTTTTTTTCTGCTTGGGCTCCTGTTGTCCTCGGGTCAAATTTGACCCACTTTCAAAAAGTTTCTATATCAGAACTTTGGGTTTCTTTCAACCAAAATGTCCAAAAATAATAACGTGGGTGCTTCCATACAACGCTCTTCACAAGTAAAACAAATGATCAGTTCACTACTTTCATTAAATTTGGGTGTTTTATTCAGTCTTATAGTATTTGAAAAAAATGTGATTAATGAACGTTGAAAAATGTGACAAAAATGTCAGAAAAAGCACATCAAGGGAAAGCGACAAAAGTGTCAAAAAAGACGACCAGGAAACCCGGAGAAACAAAAAGTTGCATTGTCGACGGGAAGATAACACGAGGGTTAACATTAAAATCTGCAGAAAATTCTGCGGAAGTTTGTGTCTACAGATATTGCCTCATTAATAATGAATAACCCTAATGATGATAATCTATGTGAATGATTTTAAATAACTGCTACATTACAGCAGTAATGGCACACACGGTCTGCTTGTGTAAAAACCATTTATGGAAAGTTTATGTAAAACTGACCCATGAAAAACTAAAGTTTTTAAAAATCGTTAAAATACTCAAATAGTGGATGATATTGGTGTGCATTTTAATGTATTGGAACTTGCCTCACACTGTAAATATTGTATGACAGTTTTGATGAAAAAAACATGACTAAAAAGGCTGAGGATATAATTTGAAATTTAACAACTAACAACATACTAGTCCCTTTCATAAAATCTTTGATATGCTTTTTCAAAATAAAACTTATTTTGTCATTTCTGGCAGAGTGTATGACCCAGTGCATCTTTATTTTTCAACAAACAGAGCAACTGTGGGAGACAATAACATCCACTTACATATTCCTTCTCCCTCTTGTGTTTTTCCTGGGCTTCGGCCAGCAGAGCGTTGGCTTGTTTCAGTTTAGCTTCAGTCAGTTTTTGCTGCAGCTCGCGATGCTTGTTGATCTTCTCCAAACTCTGCAGAAAGAGGAAAAAGACCGCCTTTAACTGAGAGAATCCGGATCTGAAACACTATCTTTATCAACAATTTTCTCAACTAATTGATTAATTGTTTGGTCCTTAAAATAATCACAGCCTTGTACAACTTTACAACAAGAAACAAGAGAAGTAGGGCATTCAGAGGGTGTGTGCCTTTCTTAGGAATATGGACAATAAGGGGGTTTCCAGAACAGAAGTGCTAGCCATTCAATCGCTGAAAAATGCAGTTCTTGCAGATATCTCCAAATGTCAAATGTCTTTAATACCAAATCACAACATGGACCTTTCTATGGTGTTGTACAAGTGGTATTTTGGAGGGATTTCTTTTACCATTTTTATTAATTTGAGTGGTAAAAAAGGGTTAAATGTTACACCAAATCTGTTCAAGAAAGGATCTCAACCCCAAAAGTGCTGCAGCAACTTTTGTGTGAGCATGGACATGGGCATCATACAATTCCATCATAATCTTCTCAGACCTTATATACTTTCACAATTTACTTGAATGAATTTCTGATTTATGACTAGAACTGACACAGAGTGTCATTAATCTTCAGGTACCCAGCTTACAAATGGTGTTGAAAACGTCTATGTGGCGTCTTCTGCTGACCTCTTATCTGCCCCTAAACATCCCCTCTAAAAAAGGCGGTGGATGGCTTCTTACAATCTATAAAGAATGAATAGTTGACCTTTGACCCCTCACCTCCTCCCTCATCTCACACTGGCTCATGAGACTCTCTAATTTGTCGGTCAGGCTGCTATTTTCATGGCACAGTTTGTCGTTTCGGGAGCTGTGCTGCTCGATCTGCGCCTGGATTTCTGTCAGTGTCCTCTGGAAGTGGTTGGTCATCTCCGTCCTCTTCTCCTCATCCTCCTTGCTACGCTGAAGGGTCTCCTCCTGGAGGTGGGAGGGGGACAGAGATATAGGGAGGCTTTTGCTTTCATATTTCAGCATTGGTATTTTAAGACTGGTATTACATTTGTTTTTAGCTGAACATAATTTTCAGGATTTCTATCCTAAGATAAATTTGCATATTCTGTACTGGACAACAGAAATTTGAACATTTAAACCAGATACGACTTGTTAAGGAACCATCCTAAGTTCCCCAGCTCAAGCTGTTATTACTATGACACATTTAAAGAGTTTTATATTCGCAGCAATCTTTTTCCCTAGGTCAAATGTTTCCCTACAGTAAGTCAATATGTTGAAATCACCTCCAGCTTACAGCCTTCTGATGGTATACTTCTTGAAACCTATGCCCTCAAGTTTGTGGGCAAGCTAGTTTTCTTGAAGTTAGACACTGATATCTTCACAGTGGCTAAACTGATTCAACCAATTACCTTAAACTGCATAAGAATTGTCCATCTTCCTTCGTTCATTTGTAATTTGTTGCCTGTAATGTTTTGGTGTAAAAGACGGCAGTGCAGTCATTTAAAGGAATACGCCACCGTTTGTTGAAACAGGGCTTATCACGGTCTCCTCTAGATGGAGATAGGTGGGCAAACGCATTTTTTGTCTCAGTGCATGCGTTAGCTAATCTTAGCATAGTGAATGGAATCCTTTGTTGCTGTTAGCATGTCGTGAGTAAAAGTGAGCCAACAACAACAACAAAACAACCTAATTACTTCTTGTGGCCTGTGTATTCACAACAAGTACAAATAGCAACGCAAAATAAGACTAGATGATTTCCTAGACATGTATTGATTTGGGACTATATTGGGTGGAAGTAGCCTACAGCCGAAGCACTGCTACTTGGCGCAGAGATATCATGCAGCATCTCTGTGAGTACAGGTCTAATATGGTTCGATCTATCCCGTAAAATAACCATGCGTCATGTTTAAAGTAATCACAGCTGTTTATTGGGTCCATTCGGTGTTTTTCACAGTTGACTTTATCACACCGTAAAAAATAAGTTGAGGACTGCAGGATGGATCAACGCTGAGAAATCCTCGGTAGCTGTGACACAACTGCGGGCAGCACGCTCATCTTGTCCGGCGGTACGTTGTCCCACTCGTCACATCACAGACACTCTATTTCAGTCAGCATATGTTGGCATATTCCCGCACACTCCCACCACCAGATCGTGTTGGCTTTCATCCTCACGTCCTCAGGCTGTTCAGCGATCGCTACCTCCTCCTCCTCCTCTCGTTTTATTCCCAAAGCACGCAGCGCCTCTCCGTCTTGTGTGTGTCTGTTGCTGGCGCGTCCGGAAAGTAGGTGAAGAGTCGTGGCCGGGCGATCTACCTCAGCTGTAGCTAGTTGATTCAACGAAGGACTGCTGCAGTATTTAGACCCGGTCGGAACTCATCGTCGGCGCCAGATGCTTACAGCTACCAATGTGGTAACTTGTCTGATAGCTACCTTGTTTGTTCACGTCAGTAATTTCCTGTATTTCCCCGTGCTTCACCCACTGTGTCTGCATGTGATTCTCTGTGTTTTGGGTCAGAGCCTCGGCCGTAACAGCTGCGTGATCTCTGCGCCAATGTAGCAGTGCTTCGGCTGGCTACTTCCACCCAATATAGTCCCAAATCAATATCTGCCTAGGAAATCGTCTAGTCTTATTTTGCGTTGCTATTTGTACTTGTTGTGAATACACAGGCCACAAGACGTAATTAGGTTGTTTTGTTGTTGTTGTTGGCTCACTTTTACTCACGACATGCTAACGGCAACAAAGGATTCCATTCACTACGCTAAGCTAAGCTAAGGGCGGCTCCACCGGACTGAGACAATACATGCACTGAGACAAAAAATGCGTTTGCCCACCTATCTAGAGGAGACCGTGATAAGCCCTATTTCAACAAACGGTGGCGTATTCCTTTATGCAGCATCGAAATGAGATCTGCGTTGTCATTGGTCTGGTAGGTACCGGTAGTTTAGGAAGCACTGTGTTTTCGCACCCAAACCTACTTCCACCAACAGCTTTCTTTACACATTGTAGTTGCCATCTGCTCCTACATACCCTCAGCACGGTGTAGTGTCCCTGCAGCTCTTTGCACAGAGTCTCCAGTTTGCAGCGAGCGGCGATGCTACTGCGACTCTCCTCCTGCAGCTGCTGCCGCTCGTCCAGCAGGACGGACAGCCGCTGCTGCAACACGCACAGCTTCTTCTCATCACCCCGCCGCAGGGCTGCCTGCACACACAACAAAAGCGGTCTGAAAAATTAGTGCACATAGAAGAAAGAGGACCTTTAGAAAACTGTGGTGAAAAGTCGCCACATATGGAAATAAAACCATGCTCACCACTTCGGCGTACTTCCTGACCACATCTTCCAGTTTCTGCTCTTGAGAAGAGAGCTTGTTCAGACTCTTCAAGATGAGACAGACCTCTGTATAGAGACAAAGACAAACACAAGACATTACTTTTCTTAAGACTGTAAAGTAGCGTCTGACTTTATCCCAAACTGTGACTGTTTCACAACGACACGTTGAAGTTGTCACCGTTACGTTCTCTGCTTTAGATATGAGGACGTGGGTGGTATTTCCAGCCACCTCTAGGTGGTATGCATGTGCAACACTTGGTATCAATGGTATCAAACAGTCAACTGTTTTTGTAACAGAGCCCTGAAAAACAACACTTATCTGCCAACAGCATCAGTTTTACACTTGTCTCTCATTGCCAGACCTTCCTCCACAGCGCTTTTTTCGCTTCGCTTCGCTTCGGTCCACACAGTATTTCGGGATGGGAGAAAAAAAACGTTCTCTGGTTTACTGGCATTTCTTTAAACCAATCACAATCGTCTTAGGCGGTGCTAAACTCCGGACGGAGCCCCGGTGCCTCTGCAAAATAGCCTCGGGAAGGAACTTGTTTTGGTGGAACATGTGTACGTTAAAAGGTAGTTTTAGTCGTGTGAGAGAAAACTCTGATTGGACAGATAGTCTAGCTAGCTGTCTGGATTTACCCTGCAGAGATCTGAGGAACAGTTAACCAGAGTCCTCACAAATCAGCCGGAGGTTAGAACACCAACACAGAGACAGAGGAAGGGGACGGACATCTGGTGGAATTTCCGGCGGCACCTGAACAATCCCAGAAATGAAACATCGTCAATATACTGTAGACTAGTCTTACACCATCTACTGCCTCACCTGTCTCAATGGCAACTGGGATGTCATCTTTTGGCTGCTCCTTCATCTTTTCCACCTCCGCCTCCATCAGACTCTGATACATTTAAAACAATACAGAAAACTTAAGTTTAAGATGCACATCAACAGAACCTTTAAAGTTGTTTTAATGTGTTTTCCGATGCTGCCTAGCTCACCTGTGTGTCCAGGAGGCCGGCTGCAGAGCCGTGGGTGCTGATGATGTCCTGCAGCCGTCTCTTGAACTCCTCCATGGGGTCTGAGTGTGCGGAGGAGCTGCAGGCTGCAGGTGGAGCTGTCACCTCACCTTTGGCATTTTTAACGTTCACGTCAGGCTGCGAAGGCACCAACACTTCAGCTGCTTTCACCGACGTCTCCATCCTCGGGGTTCTGCGGTCGATCGACAGAGAGAGAATCAACTATTAAAATAATCGTCAACTATTTTGATAAACTCTTCGGTTTCAGTCACAGAGACACCACAGAGGAGGGATTTATATGTTTTAAGAACTGAAGGTTTGATGTTTTTTTTGTTGTTTTTTTTTACTTTCACTTAAAGGTCCAATGTGTAGGAATTTCTCCCATCTAGCGTTGAGATCATATATCAACAATCAACTCTCTCACACCACGCGGTTCAAAGTATGTATTACAGCTACGGTAGCCGTTCAGCGTCTCTTTCAATCTCCTTTTCCTTCATCAGGTCTTTCCATCTTTGGAAGGCAGCTCCAATGTTCACTGTTTTTCTCTGATGAAGCTGGTCTCTTGCTTTTTTCAATATCCTTTTTTTCTTTTTCTCAGGGCGAAGAAGACTCCTGTTCTGAAATTTGGATTTTGAACACGTGTGGTCCTCCATGCTTCATGCTACGATACCCGTTAGCAGCATTAGCAGCAGCTGTGAGTTTATCATGTGACAGAGAAAACGTGAAAGGTGGAGCAGTATGTCCTGTATGTCCCTTACTGGCTAACATATTTCAAGATGGAGCATGAATATGGAGCATCTACCCCAGTTCATGTATGAATATGGAGCGTCTACACCAGTTCATGTATGAATATGGAGCGTCTACACCAGTTCATGTATGAATATGGAGCATCTACCCCAGTTCATGTATGAATATGGAGCGTCTCCCCCAGTTCATGTATGAATATGGAGCGTCTACCCCAGTTCATGTATGAATATGGAGCGTCTACACCAGTTCATGTATGAATATGGAGCGTCTACCCCAGTTCATGTATGAATATGGAGCGTCTACACCAGTTCATGTATGAATATGGAGCGTCTACACCAGTTCATGTATGAATATGGAGCGTCTACACCAGTTCATGCATGAATATGGAGCGTCTACCCCAGTTCATGTATGAATATGGAGCGTCTACCCCAGTTCATGTATGAATATGGAGCGTCTACCCCAGTTCATGTATGAATATGGAGCGTCTACCCCAGTTCATGTATGAATATGGAGCGTCTACCCCAGTTCATGTATGAATATGGAGCGTCTCCCCGAGTTCATGTATGAATATGGAGCGTCTACCCCAGTTCATGTATGAATATGGAGCGTCTACCCCAGTTCATGTATGAATATGGAGCGTCTACCCCAGTTCATGTATGAATATGGAGCGTCTCCCCGAGTTCATGTATGAATATGGAGCGTCTACACCAGTTCATGTATGAATATGGAGCGTCTACCCCAGTTCATGTATGAATATGGAGCGTCTACCCCAGTTCATGTATGAATATGGAGCGTCTACACCAGTTCATGTATGAATATGGAGCGTCTACACCAGTTCACGTATGAATATGGAGCGTCTCCCCCAGTTCACGTATGAATATGGAGCGTCTACACCAATTCACGTATGAATATGGAGCGTCTACACCAGTTCACGTATGAATATGGAGCGTCTACCCCAGTTCATGTATGAATATGGAGCGTCTACACCAGTTCATGTATGAATATGGAGCGTCTACACCAGTTCATGTATGAATATGGAGCGTCTACCCCAGTTCATGTATGAATATGGAGCGTCTACACCAGTTCAGGTATGAATATGGAGCGTCTCCCCGAGTTCATGTATGAATATGGAGCGTCTACACCAGTTCATG